>JBAMCL010000371.1:0-68182 GCA_037075165.1 Hirtodrosophila histrioides | reverse complement strand
AATTGTTGAAACTAAGAAAAGCCCTTGCCATAATGTTAAATCAAATTCAAGCTCTGCTAACACTTCCGAGTGTCTGCTATGATCGATGTAGGGCGCAAATTAAGTTCCGCACGCGGCCAGGCCAAGCGAAAGTATCGAAAGATGGCAAAAGTCGAGGAAGCCTGGCAAATAGGAACTTATATAGCGTTGAGTCAGCATTAAGTGCAGCCCCGCATGCAACATTGACTGCATGCAATGCGGCTAACGGAGGCAACCACCAATGCGCAATCCCTGGTGCTCCCTTGACAACACCCTACGTCCTGTTGCCCCGTCCTTGTCCTCGTGCTCGTGCTCGTCCTTGTCGCTGTCAATGACTGTCAACGGCAGACAAGCAGAGCAAAAGCGAACCACGACATGGCATGCACTGACTGCAGTACGGGATTGCAGCAGGAGCAGCAGCAGCAGCAGCAGCAAGGATACTCGCTTTCCATGGGTGACATTTCAATTTTCACACACGCTTTGCGGTTGCACAAGAATTGAAATGTGTGGCACCTTCAAGGCGACAAAGAACGGAAATTAAAACCCAATAAAATGCAGCACACGACAAACACTTGTCTACAAGATTGGCTTTAATTAGAACACTTGCCAGCGCCCAATCAAATTAATTTAAAGGCCACATTCTCATGCTCATTCCCAGCTCGGCAATTGGCCAATTGCCCATTGCTAATTAGCCACAGAAATTGCCCCGAAAATTGCAATGACATCGAAGGGGCGTTGTCACCAGTCGTTGTTCGGAATTAGCTAGGACTCGGTTCAAGGTCTTTGCAACAAGGTCATCGGAACCAGAATAGGCTGAAGCAGAAGCTGTCGTCTCATGGTTTCTGAACTAATAATGAATACATGAGCTGCTATTCCTGTTCTTCAAAATTACATGCAAATTTCATGGCCTGCAGCATGTACTGGCCATTAGTCGAGGCACAAACAAGAACGAATCTTCAGAGTGGGCATATTTAATACCCTTGGCACAGGACCTGGGTACATGCAATGAAGGGTACAACGAAATTGTAAAGAAGTGCTCGATAGCCCCATAAAATATCATACATTTTTCATCAAGAACTGCAATTCTATGAATACTAATTACAACCAAAGCTATGAAGTTAAAGTTCTGAAATTTGGTACACGTTTAGTTGAATATTTTATCTAACTCTCCTTGGAATTTCATAGGGATCGGATCAGCTGAAATGTCGAAAATTGTTGGTGTAGATGAGCTGCCTTGCAATTTTTGGATGAGGAAACCAAATCGACATAGGTAAAAGTGGAAGGGAAGTGTACTTTAGACGGGGTTACAGAGTATCTCCAATTGAAGCACCCTCAAGTGGAGCATTCTTCGCTTTTCTTTTTTGCAGCGTCGTTGACATTGCAAATAAATGGGTGTGGTTGAAAACTGTGTCAAGCTGCAAGTGCAACACAACACAATCCAACGAAAACACAACACAACACAACAACAACAATGGGGCAACAGGAAATGTACAAAAATTTGTTTAAATTTTCAGGCAGCGCCCCTTGTGGTGCATTGTCCA
Source organism: Hirtodrosophila histrioides (assembly GCA_037075165.1). NCBI lineage: Eukaryota > Metazoa > Arthropoda > Insecta > Diptera > Drosophilidae > Hirtodrosophila > Hirtodrosophila histrioides. The sequence goes on along the minus strand of JBAMCL010000371.1, from coordinate 66,623 downwards.
TTGTTCGCTTGTTGTCCTGTTTTAAATGGCTCCTTTCGCATATGCCACGTATATATTTTAATATATTTTATTGTTTATGGCATGTGGGTCAAGCAATTGCAATGCAATCGTTACTAGCGCGTAAATTGCTTCAAGGGTCGAGGAAGGAACTGTGAAAAAAAAACAAACATAAAAAAATGCGGGAAATGGGTGTGAATTGGTCATGTATTGTTGATGGGGTAAGGGGAATGTGGGTAGGGTATGCATATTGTAGAAACTGAAACTTGACGAAATTGGAAAACTGTTTATTGAACAAGTTTTGTTTTTATAGTCGAATAATTCCATAACAATAACTTGTTTCCCGAGCAACAAATTTAATTTTGTGGTGAATGGTTCAGAAACTGAGAATATACATGGATAATTATCAAATATATGTATACGTCGGCTAAATTTCATCATTTATTCTATGTACAAATAGCCTAAGCTGCAGAAAACTGATTTTAAAAAAAAAAATAAAATAAAAAAAAATTATTTCTTGTTTGCATTGCTTCTTTTCTAAGTCACTTCTAGATTTTTATTCCAATCGTCCTGAAAATTAGAGGACATATAGCTAGAATGCTAATACAAGCACATACCAAATTTCAGAACTAGTTCTTATTCAGTTATCACATAAGACCGCCTCATGATGTCTACACATTGTAGCTCTAAGTAGCTCTAGTTCCCATAAGCGACACACTTATTAAGTCGCACGAACATGACTTTTAAACTGGCTCGATCAAGCCAATGTCTATTTTAAATAGTTCACAATGTCAATGTGGATAAAACTTCCATTAAAACAAAGCTATAAACAAGTTTCGCAAGATTAAGCAAACTTCAGTGCTAAGATTTGAATCTCTCCATACTTGTTTCTTTTAGCATTTTGTGACATTCTCTCCATGTCGCTCTACGATTACCTGGCGTTACCAATAAGCCAAGTTACCAGCCAAGTTTTAGTTTATGCTGTCAGCTAGCTGCTGTCTGCTTGTGGCGCCACCTGGTTGCGACAATATGCATGGCACTTATTGCCACTCCAGTTGATATGCGGAACGGGCTAATGGCCGGGGGCCACGCCCCCGAAAAAAAAACGTCTTGCAGCTGCCACGGCACATTTTTATTTACTCAAGCGAAAGTTTAGCTGCATTTTTTGGGTTCTTTATGCCACGAAGAATTTCAGTGGGGCGGGACGGGGGCAAAGAAACTGCAAAAGATGCATAAAAACAGGCAACAAATGTTGCCATAAGTTGGCGTTGAGGTATACGCCCCATGTCCAAAAATCTCTGCAAATGCAACAAACAAACACACATGCACACCTACACACACACTCACACACACACTCATACACACACGCACACATGTTGCTTCTTTAAGCCGTATTCATTGCCGCTGCAATTGCACATTAAAGTTCCTCAGTGGTTTTTATACCCTTGCAGAGGGAGCTACAATAACTTTGTTAAGAAATGTGTAACGCAGTGTAGGAGAAGTTTGTGAATTTATAAAGTATATATAATCTTAAGCATCATAGGGATCTACGGGCCCTATAGTTTCTAGTCGCAAACTAAAAGTTTTAGAGCTTTCAGAATGAAACCTAGGAGAATTTTCAGTTGTTGTATGAAAAACAATATAGTTTATAAAGATATCGTAACCAAGCTGCACAGTTCCATATTTCATTATATTCTTAACATATTGATCAAATCTTTTTGAAATCGAATAAATTATGAAATAGAATTGGAACAGTTGGTTGAAAATTGAGTTGTATTTTCAACAACTTTTATGTTTTTCAAAATATTCCGACTAAACTTTTCAAATCAAGTTTTCAAGTCTTACTATGCTCCAAAAAAGTTGTTTAAATTTGAGAAAATCGGTTGATTATATCTAATAGCTGCCATAAAAACAATCATTTGAAAAATGTGTGGTTACAAAATTTTTGTTTTTACAGATAACTCAACCAAATGCTCTAATTGATATTATATTATATTACACTTTAGATACTTTGGCAAATATATATTAAAATCGAATAAAATCATATAGCTCCCATAGGAATTATAGGGAAATATGAAAAATATACTTGTTCTTTAAGGGTATCAAATCTTCGGCAAGCTAATTGTATGTTCCTGTTGCTGTGGTTGTTGTGCGGCATTTGTGTGCATGCCCCACAATGTCAGCTTGCGGGCACAGCAGGTGTGTGTGTGTGTGGTTGGGTGTGCGGTGTGTGTGGCGGGGTTGGGGTGGGGGGTGGTGTACACGTAGTATGCGCAAGACCATCATAACCCTGGGAAAATGCTTAAAATTTATGCACTTGTGGGATTTAGCATTGCACTTGGTTTTTTGCATTTGATGTTTTCTTTGTTTCTGGCTGCCCTGATTTATGCATTTGCCCTGCTGCAATGTTTTTATTAGATTTTGGTTAAGAATAAATATGCAAATGGCCCAAGTCGAGCAGCAAACAATGAGTTCTACATCGGTTCAGATGGCACAGGTGCAGGGCCAAGTGCAGGTGAGACAAATGAATGTTAAACACAATGCCTGACAAAATGTTGATTGCGGTTGTCGACAGTTGCCTGTCCACCCTCAGGAGGGGGTCACACACCCACAGGGGGGGTCAAATGATTGTCATTGTATTGTCATCTGATGTGACGAGCTTCCAATCCTTAGTGTCAATTGTATCCGCAGGTGCAACTAGTTGGTTCCTGACTATAAATTGGTCTGTCACATCACATTGCAAGAGTTTGGAAGTAAAAAGTATGAATTGTCATACATAGAATAGGAAAGGAAATAGAACAAAGAGCATTGCATATTTTATAGATGCGCTCAACAGTCTATATGATCTCAGGTACTAGTTCATTTACAGCTCTCAAATTTGGTATGTGAGCTCGTTAATACTTTACTTCGAATATTATTCAATTTTTAGTGTAGTTTTCTACGATCAAAACGTGATAAATACATCACATTGGAAGAGTTTGGAAGTAAAAGTATGAATTGTCATATAATAGAAAGGAAATAGAAGAGTTGACACTATACAACATTTATTCATGATTTGAGTTATAGTTACAGTCGTGAAAGCATTGCATATCTCTTAGATACGTTCAACAGTCTATATGATCTCAGGTTCTAGATCATCTACAGCTCTCAAATTTGGTATGTGGGCTCCTTAATACTTTACTTTGAATATTATTAAGTTTAAGTGTAGTTTTCTACGATCAAAACGTGATAAATAAGAAATCTCTTGAGCAATATACACAAATGACCTCAGTAACTATACAACCCAGAGCTATCAAATTTGGTATGTAGGTTAAGATATAGTATAGGCAGTTAAATATTATATATTATTAATAAAGTGTCGATATAACGCATAATATTTAAGAAATATCTAATTGACTGTCTGTTTGATCTCAAGAACTATAACAGCTAGAGCTAGTAAAGTTTGTATACAGATAAAGTCTATTTATTTGAGTTTATTTAATGTTAATTAACAGTTGAAACTATAAGTTAACAATATGAATTAGCCAAGGCTGCTAGGGCCATCAGTTTTGAACATCGATTAAAACAGTTCACAAAAATAACTTAGTATGTCATATTAAATATCCTTTTATAGAAACAGACAATTATTAATGACACAAATTAGGCATTTTATTGCTGAAATGTGTAACATTTACTCAGCTTAACAAATGACCTTTAACTTTTTCAAGTTATATCTCAAGGACTTTACAAAAAAGACCACAAAACTGTTCAATTCAAATGGATTTTCTGTGCGGCTTTCGACTTTGGAATCGTTGAGGTTGCGCCTGTTTGCACTTCACTCCGAGTGGTTATCCATGTCAACGGCGACGTCGTCGACAGCAGGTCAGCAGCAGCAGCAGTAGCAGTGGAAGCAGCAGAGGTTGGCGTCAACGCATGCAAAGTCGAGTTGCGTTCAAAGGTCAACAGGAGGAGAAGAAGCAACAACTACTACAAGTGGGATACAGCAGACGGCACAAAAAAAGGTCAAGCAATTAGTGTCGATCCGCTGGCCGCTGAGTGGAAAAGCCCCGGCGTCTGTCAGTAGAGACGGATAGCCAGACAGGGCAGACGGGTGGGGGTGGTCTGGCAAAACCAGGGTTGCCAGGGTAGACAGACACATTCAGATAGCCGATTGTTGATATTTGCTTGGCAGAGCAGCAACAACAGCAACAACAACAGCAACCATGACAATTGTGCGCCTGATAAGATAACAGTTAAGCGTATTGCAGCCAGGACTCTTGTGTTTATGCAAATATAAACTTAAGCCGGGCACAAATACTCGCATGCATGTTTGAACTTTAACCTGTGCGAAAGCTGTCACTCACAGCTTTTCTGCATGGAAAACTTGAAGGGTTTGTGTTATCCCTACTTGGCTGAGGGGCAGGTTTTCCAAGCAGTTAACTTTTCACAATTTAAATTACGTCTCAACTAATGCTAAATTCCTAGCTCAGACCCGCATCACAAAATGTTTACCAACGCAACTTTCAGACAACCTGGTTTCTTTTTCCGCATATGAAATTTAATTACGCATACGCCACGTCGTCAGCGTTACTAAAAAAAAAAAAAGAAAAGAAAAACAACAAATAGAAATATATAAACTTTAGCGCGAGACTAATGAGCGAAGAGACAGTCCAACACATTTGTATACGCCCAGCTCGCATTCTTAGAAGAGGCGCCCACATAAACGCCTGCCACATGTGCCACACTTGACTGACTTTCACTTTTCCCAGCGAAATGTTTAAGAATGGAGCATATTAGCTAAGCAAAGTGGCGAGGATTGAAAAATATCAATTTATTTTTTTGAATTTTAGCTGAGTAGATAATAAATCTATAGAATATAGAATTTACCTTGCAATATAAGGGTTGCTGAATTCTAAACTGTTAAATAAATATTGTATAAATAAAAGGACCTTGCAACTAGAAATTGTATATATTCGGACTTAATATTATATTGGGTTGCTTTAGTTTTCTTCCGATTAATTATCATTTAAGTTGTTTATATAATAACAACAGTACAATTAAATACCAAAAGAAATTAAAAAAAATGTATATAAATATAATATTAGAATAGAACCAGTTTCTAAATATACTTTTTTAAAGCATAAAATCAATTTTATTAAGCGGAGATTTGTGCGCATAGATTGACAATAAAAAGTAATTTCTATAGTTTTATTATTATGAATGTAGATATTTAGTTGAAAATTACTGGAATGGGGAGGATATCGTTCTTCTAATCGCTTTTCCACCAATACATATAATTTTATCAAATGACACACTATTTGTGCTGATTATCAAAAATATTATTAATAGCTAAATACAAATTAAATATACCTTTTTTATCATAATTTCTATTTAAGAAGACATTTCTGCAAATGAATATGAAGAGCAAGGATATATGTAAACAGTAGTTTGACAATCGCAAGGAATATTTATAACTCACTCCTCGAATTATACTGGATTTCACTTAAAAATCTGATTATCATTCAATTTGTTGTATTGTGCTAATTTAAAACAAAAAGTTTTATATTAATATTTTTCATTCAAGAATAGATTGCTGATAAATACAAAATTAATTGTTTCATTTGAATTCTTCAGCCGTTGTGTTCTGTCAGATTCTTCTACCTGTTTTAACAGGATGTTGTCTTAAAATTTAATCCAGGATGAAAATTAAAACAAAGCTGTATTCTAATCAAGCTAGAGATTTCAGCCTCTATAATAAAATTATAAGCACATATGATTAAAGCAATTTGTTTTATTCAAACACTGATTAAAACCAAAGAAATGCTGGTGAAAATTGAATATAAAAAGTATATATATCTTATGATAAGTGTTATCCATAAAAAAGTGCTGCCAATTCGTGAGTAAAGTACACTTTCTATTATTAGGCTATTACTTTATGCCAATTTTAAGCGCTAGATGGCAGTTTGCCCAAACGCTTATTAGAATATCATGTCCCTGCTCCTTGGGGGGTTACAGTGTGTGTTTGTTTTTTTTTATCCTCAAATTACTTTAGACATTAAATGCAGCGCATCTCACAGTCGAGCACCCTTGAGCTGCTCAAACCCCCTGCTCCACACACCCTCTCTAGTTACATATTCATTGCGCAGTGCTGTGTGTGCCCCGCATGTTCCCACCCCACACCCCCCCCACAAACCTTTTTCTTTTTTTTAGGCTACGTTTTATTTTCATTTTACTTTTGGCACACGGAACTATTTTGTTGTTGCCTGCAGTTAATGTAATATAACCATCATCAGAGGCTCCATGGCTGGCTGACTGTGAGGAGGGGAGGGGAGCAGGGAGCGGGCTGGGGCAGCTGACTGGGTTGGCTTTAATGGCTTGGGCGCCGTAAGATATGCTACACTTTTGCGCCGTCGTGACTTGCACGAAAATGAAATGATTTGTATTCGCGAGAAAATAAATTATGTGCAAGTATTTTAAATACGAATTCTGACTTTTTTTTCACGCCGCTGTTGTTCAAAATGAGAGCGCAATTTTTCACAGGATGAAAAATAAGGAAAGGGGCCAGGGGGGTAAGACCAAAACGTTGTCTCCTGCCTCGACATAATGAAAATGTCGAAGTGAAAGTAGTAAAATTTACATAATCTATGCGCACGAAAATAAATGAGAAAAATCACAAAAAACCAGGAAAACGGGAAAACGGGAAAAGCGCGCCAACATGGGAAAAGTGTGTGTGTTGAGAAGTGGGGAAGGGGTGGGGGCGAAAAGGGCAGAGCTGCTAGCAAAAAGATAAACATTTGATTAAGCGCATTAGACTGATATCAAGAGTAGGGAGGGGTGTGCAGGGGCAAAAGGGGGCGGCAGCGTCTGTTGATAGTTGCACGTAGAATCACCTTTGATAGCATGAGAAAACTTTATTAGATGTGAGAAATATTAACATAGAACAAAGTGTGTGTGTGTGTAGGATAACTCACACAAAAGGGGGAGAATCCTTGACTGAGATACAGGGAGGAATTGCATAAAATTGAGCTGGTGAATTGGCAGAGATGGTGAAACTAAATTAGAATACATTTAAAACGTATTTCAAGTCAAGTGTAGTTGAAAAAGAAAGATAACTAAAAAAACACATTGTTACAAAGGAAACTAACAGTAAGCCAAATAAGAAACAAAGCTGCTGGGAGACAATGCAAAATGTTCAACAATTAATTAGCTGTAAAAAAGTCGAAAGAATTTCCTATTAACTAACACAGCACTAAGGCTTACAACAATATATATACAGAATGTTAGCTAAGATACTTACTTAAGCAAGCATTACTATCTAATGAACATGTTGGCTACTTATGTATTTATGCACATGCAGGTTTCTAAGGCGAAGCAACATTTATCTGCCGTGTTGCAATTAAATCTGAGTAGTTATCACTGAGCTCTTAGAGTGGACGATGAATCCTTCAGCCTGTGTGTGATTACAGCATGTAGCATGCAGCAAGGATAAGCCGCAACGATTTAAGCCAAGTGCATTTCACTTTAAGGCTCTCTCTATCTCAAGTTCCAGTCGGTTGAATTTTTCAAGTGAATGGATTAAGTTACATTTTCGCATCTTCATTGAAAACATAGTTGCTAAAGTTGTGTAAAGTGAAAAAGATGTTGCCAGACTATTTAATACACATAAATTTCTAGCTTAGTAATATTGTCTAGAGCTGCCATATGTACATAATATGCATATCATGCTTGGGAGGGTGATATTTTTTTCTAGGGTGAAAATATGAACCTCCTTTAAGAAAAGGTTGCTATGTAAAGCAGGTGCCTTGCAATTTTCCAAGTTACACTCAGCTTTTTTTTAACAAAGCAAACCAAATTGAGATCAATAAACAGGAGACAAACATACGAAAGTGTTTATAGTCTCCAGCTTCAGAAAAAAGAAGGAAAAGAGAATCGTAAGATAGTTAGGCATTTTACAAAAGCACATATAACAGTTTGGTTCTCTTAACTTCTAAAGCGAGCTTTTGGCGATAGCACAAGAGCCAGGCGAAAAGCTTTCTTGTGGAAAAGTGCAGGAAGATAAGAAAGCGATAAACGCTACTAATAAAAACCCCGCATTCTTATCTTCCGCGATAAATACATATTTACAGCTTATAAATGCTTGCATGTCTATAAAAAAAACTGTCCCTAAAGTCTGCTCGGGGAACTTTTAAAAGCTCTGATGATCATCAGCCTGGGCGGCAGAGCACATCACGTGCCTATTTAAGCATAAAAGCTTCACTAATACGTAGTTCTGTTGTGAACTACTCTCAATGGCCTTAACTTTATCGGCACGTACGCCAATTGTCTGCCTCTATGAGCTCTCTCTCACTTTCTCACTCTTCAAAACAGAGAAGCCCCATATAAGCTCAATAAAACTGTCGCCTTGCCACTTGGCAAATACATTTGCATATCGCTACTTGCTACTCTCTCTCTCTCTTTCTGTCTCTCTCGCTCTCACTCCTTTGGAGTGGCGCTGCTTTAACAAAGCAAAAACTGCAACATCAGCGTAAATTAAGTGTTTGTTAGAGTTGTTCTCGCTGCTTCTGCCTCTTTCTTGCCTTCATATATTTAAATGCGCACAAATAGGAATACTCTAGGCGACAGTGCTAGACTAGTAGATACCCTGGAATCAACAACCCCATCTCTTAAAAACTATTTATGGCGCCACGCAATTTAAGACAAGACTAAACGCAGACCTACAGAATAACAACCATTCCTACAATTAATAATAATAATAATTTTAGCTGTTAATAATTACTTCAAATATAAATAATACGAACTTATACATATATGTTAAGTCTAAAACACTAAATGTAAAATTATGTTATAAAATATGTATAAATATAGTGACTAGTGCGCTAACTTATAAGCTTCAGCTTGTAGCACTAGGAAATATCAAATAAATAAATAAATACCTGGTTTTGAAGTACTCTGTTTTCACAACCATACAAAAACACACGCTAAGCAGTGTACTGCTTGATTTAGTTCAGCTCAACACTGAGGAAAACATATGGTTTAATAACTACGGTGTTTTTATTCGATCATATGGAAAATATATACATATGTACAAACCCTCCCCCCACCCATCCCCTTCAATATGAACATTGAAATAACTAAATGTCTATGTACTTTTATAAAATTTCATTATTGCCCACATTGGGGCAGATCTTAAATAAATTCACTCTAGATGGCGATACAAAAGGATTTATTTTCAAAATTATGGTTATAAATTGTTTCCTATGCGAGGATGCGGGAAAGAAAATAACATATTAAAACGGACTTAATCTGTGTATAAGGAGGTTCCTGTACCAAGTAGCTCTCTTCTAGCTCTTACATAAAAATATATGAAAATTTGTCTGAAATCCAGAGAACAGTTAATAGTTTGTAGCGTACTTTTTGGAACAATATGTATCCTTTAAGCCTTAAAGCATTTCAATAAAATTTCCTACAGATTGGTATTTGGCACAATCCTGAAATATGCCCTCTTTGCCCACATCAAATGTGTACAGAGTATAAAAATATTCATTTATATACACATATTTATATGAATGTATATGTATGTGTGTGTCGCATATACATTTGTATGAAAGGAATATGCAAACGTCATCGCCATTACGCATACTAGCAACAACAACTACAACAACAACAACAAGAGCAACAAAGAGAACAAGAATGTAACAACTGAAAGTCCCTCAACTTTGATCTGGTGCTTAAATTGCTTTAACCTTTCAACTGTCGGTGGGTCGCAGGTCGATGCTGAAATGTTGGCATCTTTTTGGCCACAGTTTTTGTTTGTTTAAAAAAAAAAACAAATACTTGTTGTTGTTATTGCCCTATGCAGTGTCTCGAGTAACATTAGTTGAAAGCTGAGCTGAGCTGCGTTTACACTCAAAGAGAGTGAGAGAGAGAGAGAGAGGGAGACTGAGAAAGTGGGCAACAACAAACAACATTTAATATTCTCTTTCTGTAGCATTTATTTTAAATTTATGCTGATGTCTGCGTTCTCTTTGCCATGCGTCTGTATGTGTGTACACAAAACACATTGAAACACACTGACACACACACGTATACATATGTATGTAAATGTATTTACTTCGGCTGCCATTTTGACGCAGTCTCTCACAATATGCTACATTTCCATAAATATTTTAGAAAATTTACATAAAATGTCAGAACGCTTGTCTTCTTCTTCTTCTTCAAATGTGCACGAAATGGAGAAAAGAATTTAATTCATGAGGACAAAAGTCGATTTTCTAAATCCACAAAACATATGGTACAACAACAACAACAACAACATACATATGAAATGAAAATATAATGCAAACGATGTGTGACTTGTATGTACATATACATATACATACATATATAGTATATGTATATGCATAAGTATATCTCTGTCTCTTTTCATTTTAATAGCATCCTCGTCCTTTTGCACATTTACGCGTGGCAAAAATTGAGGCGCGTTGAGCCGCATGAAATTGCATTAAAAGCTAATGAGCTTGAAATAAAAGACAATTTGGTTTTGAATTGAAAATTGTTGTCTTTGTATTTGCGGCGTAACGCAAAAGAGCCACCAAAGCAAACCGCTAAAGTTTTTAATTTGTGCAAAAACAAAAAAAATGAGCATTAAAAGCAAGTGAGAAAGGAAAATTGTTGGTAGAACGACATTGAAATACACTATAACATTCATAAGACATTAAAACCATGCGCAATTATAATTTTAATAAGTATAATATTGAAAGAAAACGAAAAAATCGTACACGCAATGATCACGGTTGTGCTCTTCGTGAATGGGCCACATAAAGTCATGAGCTGCACGCTTCACGAAGCTCAATAAGAACATGATGAAATTATAACAGGGTGGTATGAAAGCAAGCTCTCAGTACTCACAGCAAAATCATGGCTCCGAAAGAGAGCAAATGGACCACCTTGCTATAATTTCATCATGAATAAGAACACATAAACAAAGAGAGCAGGTTACATTATTCCACTCACCTTTTGCTTGCCCTCCTTTACGCTCAGTAACAAATGATGAGAGCCTTAAGAAGATTGAAGAAAGAGTATGCAATTAAACGGTACTTAGAAAAATATTTGCACGCCCGCTCCATTTACCTGACATCCCTGCCACTAGCCGATTTTGGAAGTTTTTGGATAGAATTTCCTTAGAGCTGTCGAGGGTTCAAGTCAGGCGCATAAAAGCTAATTTCCGCACAGAGGATGATTTTCAGTTGGTGCAGCATTTGAGCACTTTCGCAGCGACGCGGCGCTGCAACTAAACAATGAGCACAAAACGTTGCTCTCTTGATTTCAGTTCAGCCATTAAATGCCAGGCCACAATAACAAAAGCAACCACAAGCCATTAAATTGCTTTAATGTTCACACCAATTTTACGCTCAATTAAAAATAGCCACCGCAACAACTTTGCACTCTGCAAACGCAACCGCAAGTAAGCGAAAACTGCGCAGTCATCTAAGCAATGATCAGAAACTTTAATGCAGCGAACTGCGCTGCAACTGCGACGCCAAATTTTTGGCAATTTCGTTTTGGCTTTGCGGTAAAGGCGGGGAAGACAGCGATAGCGACAGCGACAGCGTCGACGTTGGCAGAGCGTGAGTGTGCAATTGAGCGCCCAGCTCACAATGAATTGTTGTTGTTTTGAGTTGGCGCTTGTTATGCGTGCTAAGTAAAGCAAGAGAACTAAAGACAACTCTTAGTTAAATGACATAATCTATGTATGTATGTAGGCGTATGTATGTATGTGTGATTGTGTACAGGCAATTTTAATTGCATAAATATGCATGCCACATGCAGCAGCACGTGGATTCGACAGCTTGACGCCATTGACAAGTTGCCTGTGAATTGCTCTTGCAATGCACTCAAATGAACGATTGCTGTGAGCGTGGCTCTCAGGGGCGTAGCAAAGAGCTCAATAATGGGAGAGCAGCTCAAAAGTTAGGTTAGAAACTAATTTTTATTTATAAGTAATTAATATTCAATTACATTAAACATTAATTACATTATTTACATTCATTTGATTTAACTGCTCCCCTAACTTGCTTTAACTACGCCCATGGCTCTGCTGCCGCTTTTAGTTCAGTGTCATTTTGTTGAAGCGTTGTTAAAATTTTCTAACATCATCAATCGTGTGCTTTATGGCATCGTATTGAGCCCACGAGCTGCTCGTTTGTATCAACTGCACATGCCACACATTTTACAAAATATCCTGCATATCCTGCATATCCTGCTGTGCACTATTTCCATGTGTATTTGCGAAAATAAGTAAAATCTCATCAGGCCTCTGAGTTGTTCAGCTTTGAGTTCTGTTCCTCTGTCGGTTGCCCATTGCTCTTTGCGGCCTCTTTTTGCACTCACTCCTATTCTCACTCGTACCCACTCTCTCTCCACTCTTGCTGTTGCCTGGCTGGCCAAAGACGTAGGCGACTCAAATCTGCCCATAGAAAGTAATCTTAATGGCTTTTTTGTTGCTCCCAGCGTTGCGAACTGTGCGCAAAAAAAAAACAGGACAAGATAAGCAGTTCTCGACTGTGATATACTCTATTGCCAGCAACACCATATTTTTGGGAAAACAAAATTTTAAGTTTCTAATATGAAAATTAAAATTCTTTTAAATCGAAAACTTATTAAATGATTTGAGGAAGGATTTAAATTGATCGTTTACAATCATGATACGGGGTGGAAATAGAAAGAAAGAAATTGACTTTCTCTGTAATAAATTAAAATTTTAATAAAATTGTGAAGAAAAGTTACTAAGCATTTCAATAATACTATGAAAAGATTAAAGAATATTTATATAGATGTATTTATTTGTATAACAATATGCATAATTCTAGGCTATATTTTGCAGAATATTTTAAAAGTAATCCTATATATCTGAAATAATAATTATCATCTAAAAATTTACTTCAATTGAAGTAATTATTTTCTAATTTATTTTCATTGTTATTAATGTTAAAATATTAATTTGAAAAAGGACAGACATACCAAACACTTTTCAAAACCGAATACACTCCATACTCGTCTGCGTACAGAGTATAAAAAATGAATGCAGGCAGCCCATGAAAATTGCAAAATGCATTCAGCGTTGGGGCCAACGCATAAATTGTGAACCCCTTGCCAGCCCGTGACTCGCATGGGCGTGGGCCCGAGAGGGGGTAAGTTGTCTGCGGATTTGAATAGCCAATTTGTTTGGCATTGTTTGCACAGATACTTTGGCCGGGATGAAGCTGGGCGGTTGGGTGAAGTTACAGAACGGGTTCCAGCATTTGCATTTCTAAGATAAAATGCAAATATTTCAATTTGTAACTTAAGCAAATTGCCTCAATGAGTGCAGCTGTCAGTCAGCTTCAGACCAGGCCAGAACAGACCTAGACAAGTCTCAGACTCATACTCAGACCCAAACCACGGCAGACTCCTTGGCCAACACATCCTTGGGCGCAGGAGTTTTATAGCTGCTTACATACGAAAGTGTTGTTGTTCAGTGCCCATTGAGGCATATACAGTATGTGCAATTTTATAAGGCGAAACAATATTTAAGGCTGATTGCTTTTTGTAATTGGCCGTAACTTTTGCCCAAAAATGTCGACTTTAACCAAACTGTATTTCAGTTTATTGAAGCGGCAATTAGCAACAAAAACAACAACAACAAAATCAACATCAGCAGCAAATACCTAAGAAGTTTCCACAAAATTGCTTTGGATTTGCTTTTTGCTTAGTTATATTTTGTGTGCAGCTAATGGAGCATTTTATAAATATTAAAAAGAGCTTACAAATCGGAAAATTGCTTGCCACTTGCCAATGGGAATTGTCAATAGACATTAGAAAGTTAGCATTTTAATTGTCAAGCTGTTATACTGTTATTTGAAATGAATTAAGAACTTTTGTGGGCAACCTGCACAAATTTATATAACACATGTCTTAAATCACAAAATATAAGCAATTTCACAGTAGTGCGCTGTCCCCCATATGGAAATATGGCCTTCAAGTCTATGGGATAGCGGCTAAAAGCCAATCTAAGGAAAATAAGGGTTGCCAAGGTAAAGATACTTAGGAAGATTTGTGGAGCTCCTCGAACACGCCACTTGGAATTTGATTTAAAAGTTCCTAAAGTTGGTGATGTCAATCGGAGCTATCGGAGAGATACACGGATCGCCTGAAGAACCACCCCAATGCTCTTGCCAGACAATTATCTTGTGACATAACATTGACAAGATGTCCGTCCTTCTGGTGTACGAATAAGAGTAGCAAAAAAGAGAAGACTCAAAAGATTCCACCCTCAGCACTTACCACAACGTAATGTCTTCTAATTGTAATTTCCATAAATCTAAATACATATAAAATAATAACAATAACCATATAGTTGTCCCTCTCGTATCTATATAGCATATTATATAGCTTATATAAGTAATCTAAAAGTAGTAACAATTAGTACTAGCTGCCAAAATGGTAGTATTAAACAAGTTAACAAAATATGAAAAATTAAAAAAAAAAGTAAAAATAAAACAGTAGTGCACAAGTTAAATAAAATATAGCATACTTAATGGCGTTTGTGCTTTGTGTGTTTTTATGTATTAAGCAATCTAAACAAGTAAGAACGTTGCAGTCGGCGGCGGCGTCCGACGGCGGACGCACCCGACTGCAGAATACTATGTTCCCAGTCCTATGTATATAATATGGTTATTTGTGAGTTCAGAAAGAAACGCGATTTTGCTCCTTTGGGTGCGTGGGGGTGGGGGGTGTCCAAAAATTTTTGATGCAGTTTTATCCAGGGGGTCAACATTAGTCTCTATGCCAAATTTGGTGACTCTAGCTCTACTGGTGTGGGAGATATAGGTTTTGCTCCATTGGGGGGGTGGGGATGGTGGGGTCCAAAAATTGTTGATGCAGATCTGTCAGGAATCTCAACTTTAGTGTGTATGCCAAATTTGGTGACTCTAGCTTTAAAAATGTGGAAGATACAGGTTTTCCCCAAATTTTGGGGGAGGGGGTGGTGGTGGGGGGCTGACCTTGACACTTTATAAACTGACGATATACACCAACATGTGTACCAAATTTGGTTGCTCTAGCTCAAAGATAAAGGCAAAAAAATTGCGTTCATACGGACAGACGGACAGACGGACGGACGGACAGACGGACAGACGGACATTGCGCAAACCCAATATACTATTTTTCCCTTCGGGAACATAGTATAAAAAGAGTAAATACTAGACGGAATTTAGAACACGTATTACAATTTAAAAGATTTTGCGATTTTAAGAGCACCAAAAATTGCGATTTCAAATGTAATTAGCAAATATGTTAAGATTCCATAAACTAAAGCATGGCTGTAATATTTCTCCAGTTCTTTGAGTTTATATATGGTAATTTTATAAAAAGGGAATCCAAATTAATCTCGAGAGCAGGCAGACAAGTCTATTAAATCAAAGAAAAGAATTAAAACTCATATGAGGAAAAACATTTGCAGAAATCTAAATGAGAAACTGAAATATCTTTATTACGAGTGACACAATAAGTACAATTACATTTGAAGTAATTATCTGTATTTTACAATAAAATTAGTTTGCCACACGTGTGCTTGCTATCGGAAAACTTTAAATTTGTTTACTGTTTGAGTATTTGCCACAAAACTTTCTTTTACAACTATCAATTGAAGTTTTCTTTATTCAACAACTTTGTGTACCTTGGTGAGGGCAAACTTTGCACTCTATCAGTGTTCGGAGAGTGTTTATACTTATCCTCAATTGCTAACTCAATAAAATTACTTGGGGCATTTGCAACTTGAGCGACCTCCATTTGGTTTATTAGCCAAGTAAGACCAAAATCCTTTTCCGTCTAACTCTCTCGCTATCCACACAATTTCCAGAACATCTTTCTCTCTGTCCTAATTGCAATAACAACAATTTGCAACAAGTATGTGCAAATAGCGAGCGGCATGTTAAGTATTTGTGAACAGACTTCAATGTCGGCAAATGCAACACAAACAACAACAACAACAGCAACACACACATATAACGAACAACCTGAGAACAACAAGAGCCTAACCAAACAAGCGCACAACAAGTTTTTGAACATCGTCGTCAGCGCGCCTTGTAAGCGCCATTGCTATACCCGTACTTATGAAACAGATAGGGTATATTCATTATGTGAAAAGCATAAAGTTTGCTAACTTATTTAGCAGACACGATAGATTTTGTCCCATCACTAGAATCTAAATGCGCTTCACTAACACTAAAGTGTTGTATAACGCGCGAGAAAGCGAGAACTTTCATTATAATCGATTGTTGAATAAATGCGGACTTGAAATAGGTTGAAGTATCTTGCTTTAAGTCACTAAATTCATAAAAAGTAATTGCTTAATATAGTTATACTTATATTGATCTCAAATTCCAAGTATTTCAGGAGTACTAATTTCATCAAAGTTTTAAAACTGTGCGATAATTCCTGAAGTAATGTATTGTCATGGTATTACAAAAGGATTCAAGAAAGTTTTTGGTTCGTGTTGAGCATTAAAACTTTAAAAAATATAGAAATTTCTGCAATGGAAATTATTTATAGCCTCGTTCTTTCAATCGTTAGAAATCAATAGAAAATAAAACAGATATCTCGTGAAAATCTTCACTCACTTTATCACAAAGTGTTGGACAATACCTAATACAAAGATCAGTGTTAAATAAGATCAGATTTAGTTAAAGTAAACGTAAATAAATTCCCATTTTAAGTTATTTAAAAATGTATTGTCTGAGAATATCTGAAGATGTTAGACTTCATTAATTCATAAAATTAATATTAAAATACGTACATCTATTATATTATCCATCCTTTTCAAAAGGAAGGCTCATAGAAAATCTATCGCATCTTCGGGCTTAGGAGTACAAGTAAAATCAATGAATTTCCAATTTAAGATATTCTAAATCGTATTGTCAGAGAATTTCTGAAGATGTTAGACTCCATAAATTCATAGAAATATCATTTATATACGTATATCCATTATGAATAATATCCATCCTTTTCTATAGGATGACTCCGGCTTAGTACAGGTACAAGTACAGGACATACTTACAAGCTTCAAGTTCGTATTCTTACAAACTCAACTAGGAACTGGGACTGGGTATCTTTTAGTCGGGCATTATACCAGTTTCTTTTGGGCAGCAGAGTTTTTTCTGTTTTGTTTTAGTTTCGCACTTGATGTGCCACTGTGCGTTTCTTTTAAGCCGCTGTCCAACTGTCTTTGGGCTTCTGTTACTGTTGCGTCTGTCAGTCAAAATGTCATTATTGTTGTTGTTGCTGTTGCTGTTGCAAGTTATTGTTGCTGTTGTTGTTGCAACTGCTGCTGCTGCTGCTGTTGATGCCACTGTTGGTTTTCTTGTACAAGCTCGTGTTATTTGAACAAAAACTGTGCATACATCGAGAAAGGCAGGGGAGATTTCAATGGGGCCCAGGCTGAAGCACATGCGAAAGTGCTGTGGGTGGGGCAGTTGTCGGGGGGGTTGGGGCGGGAAGCGGGGCCAAAAGGGGGCGAGGTCCTGACACTCTTGTTTGCTAAACAATGCAATGTATGTCAAGGCAAAATATGTTCATTCAACTCAAAACAACGAGAGCATCAATAATGCAACACGATGGGATGATTTCTTTCATACGTACGTGTGTGTGTGTGGTCTGTGTGTGTGTGTGTGTATGTCATTGGGTGTTCTACTGTGTGGTTGGGTGGTTGCATGGGTTGTGCTCTGTTTGTTGATTACATAAATGCAATTGAAATGCACTTGGCTGGAATTGAAATTGAAATTGCGTGTAGTTCATGCTAAAGACTTTTGACAAGGATTGCGGGCATTCCCATTGATAAAGTACTCCAGCTTGATGACCTTGAACGTAATTGTTGGCAATTGTTCTGACATTTCTGAAGAGAAATACTAGAAACTGGCACAAGCATTGAGATCCATTATTTCGATTTGGATTTGCTTTCATCCATTTTGATTGTATTGTTTGCAATTACTTTCGTGCTTATTCAATTTTGAAATATAATCTCAACTAATTGATTGGAAAATCACATCACGTCTTACAAGCCAGACTTAACTTTTATTCTAACTTACCAATTATCCTTGTGTTCAGTCAGAAAAGACCTCAAATAAATTCAGGTGTGTGCAACATTACTTACAGCTTAGACATCATTCAGCTAAGTTATATGAAAATAAAATAAAAAAAACAGAAAATATTAAAGTTTACTATTAGAAGTGAGATCTTTTAAATAAACAAGTTTCATTGTTATAATAAAAATATAATTTTAATTTTCTTGAAATTTCTTTTAACACTAAAAGTGCGAGAAAAATGTTCGAATCAAATCAAGGACCTTGTGTTTTTTGCCAGTGTAGTGCTAAAATGAACCCTGATTTCTACTGTACTTAAATCTTGAGTGGTACCTTTACTTTAAACTCTTAATTAAACATATACTAAGTGCTTTCCAGAAAAACTAACAAAAAAAAAAGAAAAAAAATTAACATATTTTTAATTACTTAGTTTCTTCGCTTAAGCAACAAAGCAGGAAAATGCAATTGAAGTTTTCCTTTTGCATTGCAGCTTCCTGTAAAATGTGCATAACAACTGCCATTAAAAGGCAGACAAGCAAATTAAAACTCGCAGAAACAAAAAACAAAGAAAATCACAGCAAAAAAAAAAAAAAAAACAATACTGAATACCCCTAAGAATAAGAGCAGCACCAAGGCGAAGAATATAAAGAATCGTTACGGACAGCACAAAAGTTATAAACTTTGTTTAAAAAACAATTACAAGCTGCAAAGTAGCAACAATAAGCTGCAACAACAACAACCAAAAAAAAAAAAAAAATAAAATAAAAAACATGACGAAAAGAATAAAGAAAATATTAAAAATATAAAGTTTACAGTCAATAAAAAGCGGCAAAAGGCAATGCAAGAAAACTCTTTATGACAAAAGGCAAAATAATAATAAAGACAGTTAACGAGGGAATGCGCGGGGCCAAGGACAGCAAGGGGGGACAGCAGGCTCAACATAGGCACTAAACGGCCACTTAAACGTTAACTTGATTTAGCACCTCGTAACATGGCCAAGAGGAAACAAAACAACAACTTCTCTCCCAAGAGCAAATACTGCTGACAGAAGTCAAAAGTGGAGTGGGGCGGGTGTAGGTCCTTGTAGGCGTAGCGCTATAAAAACAGATCAACAGAGAATGCAATAAAAAGAAAAGAATATATACCAAAGCGGAAATGAACGAAAGAATCCGATAGCTCCCAACTGGCAGAGATGCCATAAAGCAAACCATATGGGAAAAAGGATATGCAAAGGATTTGATAATTGTTGAGACGCAATGAACAGGAAAAACGGATTTCGATTGTCTACGGATTTTGCAAGCTAAGGAATTTGCACAACTCTTAAATTTCATTATACAGTCGAACTTCCCTATAACGAACCTCTCTCTAACGAATTTTCAATCGAGTATTAATTAAGAATTGTTAACTTTAGCATATTTTACTCTTCATAAATAATATTTTTCATGTTGCTTTTCATTTTTACCAGATTTTAGGGAATTTTTAAAAAATTTTAAAAATTAAATTTGTGAAAAATGAATAAGACCCTTTTATTTCACATATTACGTAATCATCAAGGGGGTGGAGGGGTCAGCCAAATGATTACTTTTGATTACATGGGGAGGGAGGGTCCTTGGCATATGATTACGTAATCTATCTAAGAGCCTGTTTTCACCAATTTTGTTGTTATGATAAGAAAATGGGTGAAAACAGGCTCTTAGATAGATTACGTAATCATATAACATAATCCCCCCTCATGTAATCAAAAGTAATCTAAGTGCCTCTTTCACCAATTTTGTTGTTATGATAACAAAATTGGTGAAAGAAGGCTCTTAGATAGATTACGTAATCATATGCCAAGGACCCTCCCCCCATGTTATCAAGAGTAATCTTTTGGATGACATCCCCAACCCCTTTATGATTACGTAATATGTGGACGACCCCTTTTGTTTCGGAAGAAATTAATTCTGAATCATAAAGGGAAATTGAAAAGTGACACTTTGATTCTAAAATTTTTCCAAAATTGTAAATGCCAAGGAAATTAAGAATACAAAACATGATGAAAAAGACATTCCACATGAAAATCGATTCAGTTTTGACAAAGTTATCGGAGTTTGAAATATAGAAAGACATGCACTTGAAAATTTAACTAATCAAAGTTTTTCGAATTTTTAGAATGCATTTTGGTTAAGTTTGGACAAAGTTAGGCGGGAAGCTAGAAGTATTGATAGAACATCTGCAACACAACATCGCATTTTACAGAAAAATTAAACAAATATTGTTTTCAAAAAGGATTTAATGTCAAATGCCAAATAAATTTGGGTGAGAGAGAACGAATTCATTACAAAATATGCCAACAATTTATAAGTTGAAAGTCTATAGATTTAAGACAGTTACAAGTCAAAATTTGTTTTATTCCTTGCACTCCTTGAAACCGCAGAATATAAACTTTATCTGTGCAAGTTTGTTCTTCAATCAAGAAGTAAATTACACAATTTCGTGTATAGTTAGCAGAGTGTCTTCTGTTTGAATACAAGCTGACAATCTCAATGAATTCAGGTATTCACAGTCTGCAGTTGCGTTCTCAAGTTATTAATATTCCACCATGAGTAATTGCACTAATCACAAGTTTTCCGTCTGACAATGTCGTAACTTTTAGTACAATTTTATCTGAAACTTATGGCAATTGCAACAAAAAGCGTTTAAATAGAGGCACATAAAGGGAACCCAAAAACATACAAGAAAAAAAAATGTGATAGGAAACTTGAAATGCGGACTCACACTTATACACTGGGAATTGGAGACATTCATGGCAATGGCCTGACAAGCCACAAGGGCTTCTAAATCGAGGTAGGGGCTCCAAAAGAAATAATGTCCTGCGGCCGCTTTGGGAAATGAAAACTTCTTTGTAATGCAGCCGACGAACGGCAGTTTCCTTCTTATTTTTGTTACTTCTATACCCTAACAGAGGGTATTAAGATTGTGCCAGGAAAGGTGTTAATGTGTATTATAAATATACATTTATTGATGTTTCCTGTAAAGCTTGCCTGTGGACATACACTATAATTAGAATTGTAATATTGAGATCATAAAGTCACATTATATGGCTACCTTGAAAGATCGGTTAAAGGTTTTGTAGATATATTGATAAGGCTAACCAAATTTGATTTTTGATAGGCCAACACTTAAGTTGAAGTTCAATTGAAGTTAATGAAAGGTAGAATCGGTAATAATTGACATTAAAAACTTAATTCATTTTACCTTTTTATCTTAACCAAATTCATAAGAACTTTGTTGTTTTTAATTATCAATTCATTTCCCATAAGGAACCTTGAAAACAAACTCAACATATTTGAATTTCATTATATAATGCCAACCATCCCAAGTGATCAAAATCAATTTATAGTAAAGTAGGAAAGATTAGCAAAGAAGCGGTTTTGTAAGGCCTTCATTTGTGTTCAAAATTAAATGGATTTGTTTGATCTCTATTACAGTTGTATTAAATCACTATAAATATGTTCGATCAAAGAACTTACTGCACTAAACAAACAAGCCAAATTCTTTAGTAGTTCAAGAATGAGCATCAAATAAAAAAAAAAGATGAAATCAATCGGAAAACGAACTAAGGCGCCCGAAATAAGTAAAAAGGACACCACTGTTGAGTCTTTAACAAACTACTTGAACTACTAACTTTTATAAACTAATACAGGTAGCTATGAAAAAAAACTAAAATATTTTCAAGCGAATTAAGTAAATAGGACAAACTAAGGAAATCCTTTTTATACCCTAACAGTGGGTATTATAATTTTGACACGCATGCATTGAAGGAGACGTTTTCAACCCAACAAAGTATATATATTCTCAATCAGCATCAATCTGAATCGGACCACACTATAACACATAGCAGCCATAAGAACGATCTTTCTTGTTTCTTTCAACATTTTGAAGAGATGTGCCAAAAATATAATTCAAATTGTCTAAATACAGCATATATACTCAAAAACCCAAAGCAATCAAACTATTCGCTTGTTTACGAAGAAGGAAACTTGTAATTCGTTCCTTTACAAATGAACGAACTAGTAATTCATTCGATTTATGAACCACAAAGTTCTTGGGATCACAATATGTTTTCCAGCTGACTGCTAATGACATAAGAATGCTCGCAAGGGTATCTATTATTCGGAAGCCAATAGTCTGCTGCTTTCATATATCCTGTTTTGTGTGTCTGTGGCATGAACTGGGAATGGGGTCGGGAAAAGTTACGCGAAACGCTTCCAGCTGATGAGTGGCGTGTCAGCCAGCCAGGGAGGAAGAGTGCGGCAGGCGGGAAGGATATGCTAGCCAGGCAGGTTGCGACCACAAAGGAGTCGGCGCGTGGGAACTGAAACTATATGAGCGTACGGCTACGCAACATGAAAGTAAACGCAAAAAGCGCTTTTTGCTGGCACAGCAGCAAAATTTATCGCGCGGCGAGTGAGAGAGAGAGAGAGAGAGAAAACCGCAAAGGCAGAAGGCTGGGGAATCCATCATCATTGCTCATCATGTGGATGTGGCAAGCTGTCAGTAGGCGTGGCACGCTCCCAGCGGTATGATCCGCTGTTTGTTTGATGTGCCCCTCCCGCAACTTGCTCGACCCCCACAAACCAAACACCAAACGGCAAACACAAAAACCAACTTGCGAACGACCGCAGTCAAAATATGTCCTTTATTATATATATCTTTTTTGTTTCCTCCTTTTTTTTTTGTTTTTGCCTTGTGCTCCTTGCTTTGTCTCTAGCAAAGTTAATCCTTGGGCATCAATTTCCAGAAATAATTTGAGCAACATCAAAACTTTTAATACAACCAATGATAATGGGCCCTCGTCCTGCGATCCCGCTCCCGTTGCGCTGCCAAAAACTTTTTTATTGCTCGGCTACGTAATTTCTTTGTCATGAGTTATGGGTCTCAAGTAGCGTCCGTGGCGACCTTTGACCCCTCTCAGTCCGCTTTCGAGCAGCCCCTGCGGTCAGTTCTGGTCATTATGCTGTTTATTGAGTGCCACACCTGCCAGGACTGACGCCACGGGTGTCCTGCGAACCAAAACCAGCGCCTGGCCAGTAAGCGCTCCTCGTTGATGTATTGTAAGGCAAATTGTTGGCAGACAATAGCTCTGCATGGGTTTTGCAATCGGCTTTATATGGTGAATTGTTATGGAATTAACCTTTGGTTTTTGCGGTAAAAGCTCAAAATACCGAATGAAAATTGTGAAATGAACAATGGCATTTTGGTGTAGGAGAAATGTATGGGCATTTAAGGTAGAAATGTTGTACAATATTGCCTCTATCAAATGTTTTAATCACTCCAGTTAATAGACCAGAAAACTCTGTGTGAACTTACTTCTAAAGTTTATTTTTATTAATTTGAATGCATATATTTAGACAAAAGACTACGTTCATTTATATATATAATCATTATTTATGAATATATGTATTAAATTATATAAATACTAGCTGTATCCCGCCACTTTGTTGCACATTGTTGTTGCATGGATGAGAAAGTAAGAAATAAACAAAAATAATTAAACACTTTATAGGAACTCGTAATAACTAAAATAAAATAAAAAATTAACCAATATTTTCCCCCCATGACTTCTGATTTGCTGTATCGGAAACTGATCTAACTAAAACCTCCTCTCACACATGTTACCTTAAGCTCATTTGCCATCCGCGTTAACGTTTGGGAGTAGATTTTTCAAGTTGCATACAACAGTTTTTCGCCCGTGGAGGTAAATTTTTGAGACTACTGTTGCTGTGCTGTACGTAGCACGTTGATTTCTTGGAAAAAAATAGATGATTACAATCTTTAAAGCTGTACAGTTTGCTTTAAAGATTGTAATCATCTATTTTTTTCCAAAATTTGAGCTCAATCGGTGCAGAATTGATCGAGTTTTTGATTTTTGCATATACCAACATAATATTATCATATATATAGATATACAAATATTGTTTTTTATTTCGAGGCAGCACTGTTTTGCCTACTTATATACAAATAAGTATATAAAGTAAACTGACATTAACATATGTAAACTATCGATAGTATCGATTGCGGCAAGAAGCTCGATAGACGCTAAAATTAAATGCTAAAAATACGATGGATAGTACTATCGATTAACTTTGGCCTTATTAGATATTTCAAATAGGTGGATAAATAAATTATGCGGCAACTAATTGGTGCAGCCAACTTGTTGCTAGCCAACTTTATAGAGTGTACCACCTGAAAACATGCAAATGAGTTGAAAACATGCAGAGAATGTGGCTCATGTTAGCCACATTCAAATGCCATTCAATTTATGCATGGCTGCCAACTCGAGTGCAGTTCGATAAATGGAGAGCTGTAATAAACGCATTTAGTACGCAGTTCAATAACTGATCAGCGCTGAAAAGCCCATACAGCTCGCAATATGCGAGAGGAAATTGGAGCAAACACATAAACAACAATGCGCTGCAATTAGGCAAAGGCAACAACAAGGATAACAGCGCCATGCAGCATGTGTTTCTGTGTGTGTGTGTGTGTGTGTGTGTGTGTGGCAGCAGGTGCAACTGAAATGATGCAACAAAACAGGCATGCAGGCAGCCTTTTTTGCCAATTAAACGCATTTGCTAAAAAACAAATTTGCCTGGCCAATGGCAGCTAGTTGGTTGCAGCAGGATGCCTATGATGAGGCAGACAACAATAAGCGCCAGCCAGGATAACAACAGCAGCCAGGTGCAGGAGCTGCTGCTGCAGCAGGAGCTGTTGAACTCTATCCCGCCTCATACGCTGCGACTGTTCAACGTTGAAACAAGTTTATCAACGTGTGAAAATTGCAAAGCGCAATATGCACAAAACAATAACAACAACAACAGCCAGCCAGGACAACGTTCCATGCCAGGACAACGTACCATGCCGGCCGCATATTCAAATGCAAATCACGTCATCAATATGCAGCGCACACACGCACACAGACGCCCCTGCCATGACATCATCCGGCACCCTCACTTCCAAAAAAAACACTACTCCCTCCTCTACACACACCCACACCCACACCCACAAAAAAAACACCCGCACCCAGTGCCAACCACAAGTATCGGTCTCTCCGTTGCATATCGAACGTTGCATTTTGACAAAATTATCCATGGACGAAGTTAAATTTTGTGGCCAGGACGTTGGCAACTTCCTGCTGAGCGGAGCGGAGCGGTGCGGAGCGGGGCGTTGAAGCCAAAGTCCTTGACGATGGCAATTTCAGTTGCCATAGCTTACACGTGTCAGTTGCGTTGTCATTATGAACTTCTAATGATGGACAGTAAAAACTTGTAGGTTTTTAATTATAATGCAACGGTGCATGGTCTCTTTCAAGTGCTTCACGAGGGTTCTTTGACTAGACCTCAAATAATAAACTCATCACATTCTAGATATTTGTATATAGAGAGTTAACAGCTGTGATATCGATTAACACACTGCTAGATCGATAATACATCTTCAAAACTTCAGATAGACAACCAACTATTACACACTTTTCTAAATTAATTTTAAAAATTTTACTCAACCAATAAACTTGAAAATTGTTAAATAAAAAGTGATATCTTGGACCAGCATTTATATATAAAATGATTCATAAATGGGGCTTTTATGAAACATCTTTATAAAGTAGCAGGTAAAAATATTTTTTGTCAATAAAACTTGAATACAGAAAATTGGGAGAGATTAGGAACATAACTCAATCCAAAGCATCTCACAATTTTTTCAATTTCACACTGTCAACTACAATCCTAAGAATAAGCGCCTTAGGATTTTTTTATTATTATAATGAAATTATTACGTAATTATAAATTAAACGTACTTCAATAAAAAGCTAGAGCTGCTTAGTCTTTAAGCTTATTTTTTGACATTTTAAATCGAAACTTATCAAATGCCAAAGCAACTTTTTATACTCTGTTCCAACATTTTTTGTGTTTTGGTAAATAGAGTATTAATGTACACTTTTAAGTGATTCCAATTCGGCTATACATATATCTATTACAATTCCAATAGCAATACTCATTTCATTATTCTGATCTGCTCGCATTTCTGATTCCATTGAATTCACACTTTTACGGTTCTGAAATCCGCAAATACATTGAAATATTTCGTTTGAAAAGTGTTACCTTAGATCAAAGGGTTTGAAAGCTATTCGAACATAAACTTTAATGGGAAAACTGATGAATATTTCAATCGATAGTAGAAATGGAAAATGGGACTATGTATTATCTATGAGAAACTTCATTAAAGATGTTAGAAATATCTTGAAGTCCCCTCAGAAGCAGTTTGGAGGCATGTCACGAATTGTTGTATTTCCTATAGCGAGTTAGTAAGGTCGAAATATTTCATTTTAATAAATTAATATCATATTCTTTATTAAAATTCTCATCATACGCGTTTCGGCGTTTGTTACGCCTACTTCAGTGAGTCTGTTTGATATACATATAACAGTTTTTTACAGACTTTTTCAAACCACCCTCGCAAACGTTGCTCATCTCAATTTAGTTGAGGCCTTGTGTTTGTATTTTTATCAAAGGCAACGATGACGACGACACTTTGGCTGCCTGGCATCGATTTAAAGTTTGTTTTTTTTTTTTGGGCAACCATCTCTATGCCGAAACTCATCAGTCCGCCCCAGCACACACCCCCAGACCGCTCGTCAAGCTGTCTAGTAACTGGCAGGACGAAAAAATAAGTCACTCACTTAAAAGTTCAGCGGCTGCAACGTTGCAAAGTTTGTTCACTGTCCATGTCCTTGTCCCGTGCTCTTCACCATGTCTATGTCCTGGCCGGAGCTGGTCAGTTAGTTTCAATTTTAGTTTTTCGCTTTGAGTTTGGGGTCTTCCCTTATTTTTTTTTTTTTTTTTTTTGGCAAACTTTACGCTGATTACATGTGACAACTTAATGAGTTTGCGGCCAAACATGGTTTGTTAAGCAAATAAATTAATTAGCGCTCTAATTGAGTTTTTTTTTGCTCTACGTTCCTCCAACTGCTGCTGGTGCTTAATTGATGAGCTCTCAAGCCAGCTGACTGCGCTTTAAATAATTACAAATAACACAAGTATAATAATTCACATTTCAACCGGTTCGCATTTTAAAAACCAATGCACACAGGCGTCCGAAGTCGAAATTCAGAATTCATTTCAATTTGTCATATTGCCGTCAGCAAATTGGGATTAAAATGAATTTTATATTGTGAAATTGTTAAATAATTAAATAACATTTCGACCGTTTGCTGAGCCCCACTTTAAATACAAAAGCGAAAAAGGATTTAAGTTGAATTCAGCTTGAAGCAATAATAACTTAACAATAAAGAAAAGTCAGCTTTTGGGGGAACGAATATTTAATACCCTGGCAGAAATGTTTTAAGCGGAAACAAATCTCTAAAATTTGACGATTAATTTCACTATTTTAGGCGGAAAAATTGCTTATAAAGAAACAACTATTTTGTGTGGAAATAAGTCCATCAATGTATACTTATCTTCCAAAATATATGAACTATCTTTTAACCAATTGATTTCTGCTGAGCAGATCATTAAAACAATCAAAAAAGAATTCTTGATTTGTTAAATTAGAAAATCCTCTTTTTATTTATATAAATATTTATTTAAACTATTGTTCGATAGTATTTTAATCGATGGCATCAGCTGTGACTATCGAAATTCTGCCACACCTACTTACAGGTATACAAACAGGCGTTCACTGGCTTTGACACACACCCACACGCATTTTCATCAACATTTGCTATATTGCTAATAATTTGCTCATATATTTTGATGCCTTTCAGGTAGGTATCGGCGCTAATCCACTCGTCATGATCGTGAAGTAATACGGGAGTGTTATTCATGGGCGAGAAACCCAGGGCTGGTATGCCGACCTTTCGCAAATATCGACTATCGGTGCCGCCAGTAAAGATCTCTGTGTTAATATTGAGACCTCTGCAAGAAGTTGAAATACCCGATTGGAATCAATAACCAATTAGTTTCCCAAAACTAAACTCCCAAAACTCACAACTTATCCGTGGCATCCTTAAATGCCAGCCAGAAAGGATTGCTTGCATCTGTGGCCGTGGGTGGCACATATGGATGCTTTTGATCGAATTCCAACTCGATATTCCCGCCTGCCTCTGCCATCCAGTTGTTCAACTAAGGTAACAGTTCCAAATAAATTGTTTTAAAATATATATTGTGGCACTTACCTGTGCCTCAAACTGTTCATGTTCGACATCCAAAGCGAGTCGACAATCGAAACCAGCTTTAAACAACGGTGGCACCACATTGGTCTGCACTCCACCACGGAGTTTGGTTAGATTTACGGTCGTCACATCGCCAATCCTAAGTTCGGGATTATTCTCAAGGCGTTTCACCTGCTGCTTTCGTAGCTCCATCATTTTGTTTAGAATGTAGTGGAATTTCTCGCCTGGTGTGTTTGGCAGCAGTAGGGAACCGTGCCCCGAAGTTCCCCATATTTTATAGGTCATACCTTTATGGCAGTTACGTTTTATGAATTCAACTTTTATATTGTGGATTCTTTATGGAATTTCACTTACGCCACACACTTCGCTCGGCATAGAACACTTTAAACTCATCCGTGGGCGAGGCGAGTCCTTCGTCCAGGCCAAAGCCCACATTCAAGGCGCGAAAGTCATCAGTGTCCACAAAAGGACGCATGCCTCGGCGACCGCCCATTTCTTCATCTAAGAAAATGTGATGAAAAATATAAACATTGGGATCAAATAAATTGCATTTGCTTCAAGGAACGAACATTCGAATTTCCTCTTCATTTGTATGTAGCTCTTTTAAGGGAGTGTGAGCATAAGAAAATGGTTTAGATTTGAGGAATTTTACCCGATATTTAATCGTGTTAATATATTTACCATCGGTGAAATAATTAACATCATCATAGAAATACTTTCTGAGTTGCAGCTTAGAAATTATTTGAAACTAATAATGAAACTGGCTTCAGTTGGACCTAACGCATTTAGTAACTACTTTTTTTGATCTGTATTCAAACTATATTTATCAAATATTCAACTAGATATAAAACGGCAATGTATAGTACTCTATACAGGAAATAGGCACTTTGTAGCGTATTTGAAACATACGAGTATTAACTGCATTTGGCGAGGTTTCGATTCCCAAATTATAGTTACAGAAATGGCTAAATATGTAGCTCAATTTCAATTTCTAGTTAACATTTCATCGATTCTATGCTTACCTGCCACAAATGAGATGTGTATGGTGCGCGTGAACTGTGCACCATTCTTTTTCAGTGCTCTTATAGCACCCAGATATTGCATGCCCACACACTTCATGTCCTGTGCGCCACGGGCAAATATGCGACCCTCCGCGTCCATCTCTGCGCCAAAGGGCGGATGAGTCCAGTTTTCAGGGAATACGGGCACCACATCCATATGTGAGTTGAGCAAGATTGCTGGCAATTCTGGCTTCAGGCCTAACCAGGTCATAACCACCACGGGATTGGCCTCATCGAATGGATGGTAGACAGCCATGGGCAATTCCAGCTGTTTGGCCTGCCGGCTCAAAAACTCCAGACAGGGCCCTGAAAAGATTACAATTTCAAACATTTTCAAAACAGTTTATCAATGCACAATAAGAAATATCATTACTTATTTTTGTTTTCATTTTTTTGTTCATTTCCGTACAAATTTTATTTGAGATTATCTTTTCATAATATCAAAGAACATCAATGAAAGCTTTGTACTTTCAAGAAATTAAATAAAAAGCTTTAGATATTCTGGGCGATGGAATGTTCAAACTAAAACTGATATATTATTGTTGATAAATTTTAAAAGTATTGAATTTTTGTTGATGTTTTCAAATATTTAACCATAGTCTGCGTTTCGATCACTGTATACGATATTTAAAATAACCTACCATAGTTTGGATCTGGATGTACGCTTTCAATGCGCAGATATTCACGAAAATATTGTATCTCCTCATTGGATTCCCAGGGTTCACAGCTCATATTGAGGTTGTTATAGTTGCAATAAATTTATAGAACTTTGAGAATTTTGTAGAAATGTATTGCCGAGATTTCCGAATGACACATATACCAAAACAAGTCTACTGTTTTTGTTGTCAGAGATATTATTACTTTGAACTACCGACAAAAACGACCTCCGTTGTGTTCAACAGCTTCAACGGAACTGCTGACAATGTATTTTGTGCCTAGACCGCAGCTCGTCTAATCTAATCATACCCGAACAGAGGTCTAATCACCGAGGTCGCATAGTCAACAGTTTGGTTTACTTTCGGTGCAAGGGGAACACTGACTTGCAGCGTCAATATGATCGGATAATTTCTCAACGGATACAAATAATTTACTTTAATTTATGTTCACAGCTATGGCACTGTTTCTATTACATACTACATTTGAAATGAAAACTGTATGAGTTTCAACAAACAGATTTCTTTCAAATTGTTGTCAAACTGCGTACTAGCCCCAACAGCTGGTATGAGTTATTTAAGACCAAACCGGTTTGTTTATTAGGCAAGTTTGTAAACAACTTGAAAACATGTTTACGATATAGTTTGATATGAGAAAGTTTATTTATAAACTGCATATTAGTTGCAGTTGTATGCGTTTTATACCGTTCAAATATTGTTGTTGAAAGTTATCCATTATAATAATTTAATCTGAAATTTAGGTTAACATTTACTTTCGCTGATAACATATCAGTTTTTAAATTAAACCTGCTCGTTAACTGCAGCACGATAAGAAATTTTCCTAGGTTAATGGCATCGTATCAAGCAATTTGAAAATAATATTAGTTGATTGCGGCATACCCTGTAATTAAGCCAATTAAGCGACAGTTATGAACCCTACACTGTTCAAGTCTTTTAACAAATGTAATTAAAAAACAATTATTTTATAGGTTACAAGGTTATGCCTGATAAAACTTTGATTATAGAATAATTCAAAATATGACTACAACTGTAATATCAAATTATTTACATTTGTTTCTCTTTTTTTTAATTAAACTATTTTATTCAATTTATTTCTTTATTCAGCGTGTCAGTCGAGTTGAACCCATATTTTCAAAGTATGCTTTTACAGAGCCTAACTAACATCTAGATTTACATATGTAGTATTTACAATGAAACAAACAATCTTAAATTTATTTGATAATACAGAAAAATGTGAATTCAATTCAGCAAAGTTAAAGCTAATAAGTTCGGGTTCTGACTTAACTAATTATTATGAAATTTTCACAAAAGGTTTTTCAAGCAAATTATGAAGTAAATGGTCCGATTTTGATAAAATTATAGAATACAATATGATATATAGTTTTGTTGTAATATTTGTATTTATATTCTTATACAAATCTCAATTTTCATCTGATTGCACCTATGTGGTTGGATTTTAATACAAATTATAGCAAACCATTTGAAGTATAATAAAACTCTCACTTCATTTAAATGTAATACAAAAAGTTTTTCATACAAAAACTCAATTTTCACCCGATTATTCCTATGCCAGCTATAGAGATAAAGTAGTCAGATTTTAACCAAATTTAGTCATATTGTAAAAACTCTCCAGAGACTCAGTTTGGGTGAGTTTTCTGAGGATATCTTCATAAATAAAAAAGTTTTTCATACAAAAACATAGATTTTGAACGATCATTCATATGGCAGCTATATGATATAGTGGTCCGATCTTAACAATATTTTGTCAGAATATATAAACTATTCAGCAACTCGGTTTGGGATAGTTTGGTGAGCATATCTTCACAAACAAAAAAGTTTTCCATACAACAACATAGTTTTTGAACAATCATTCCTATGGCAGCTATATGTTATAGTGGTCTGATCTGGCCGGTTTGGAAATATGTAATGTCTGCAGCAACAAGTAGGATCAGTGCCAAGTTTCATTAGGAAAGCTTTTAAACTGAGCGACTAGTTCGCATAGAAACAGACGGACATCGCTATATCGACTCGGGTTTTGATGCTGATACAGAATATATATACTTTGTTGGGTTGGAAACGTCTTCTTCAGTACATTGCATATTTCGTGACAGAATTATAATACCCTCTTCTAGGGTAACAACAACAATTGACTGTTCCCAGTCTCAAATTTGCTGATTTAAAATGAGATTTTTTTTAAAGTAAAAATAAATTCAAAATTCTTCACCTCACTCAAGATTATTCTTTTATTTTTTCTATTTTTTTGGACCACATTTAATATTATCCGCTTTGAATTATAAGCAATATAAGTGAATAAAGCAGAATTGCATTAAAGTCAGTTCGTTGAACTGCAGTTGGGGCTGCAGTTGGCGACCCTGAGGCCCCCTACCTCCCTCGCGAGGCATGCAAAAGTTTTTCGACAGTGCCAAGAGCAGAAAATTTATGTATAGTTGCTGCAAATGTTGTTAATGTTGTTCTTGTTGTTTGTTGTTTGTTGTTGTTGTGCCAGTGCACATCATTAAGCGATAATTATTTGGAGCTTGGCAAAATGAATGCAGAAAAGTATTGCAATTTAAGCAGCATTTTTTTTGGCAGCAGAAATAGGAAATGAAAGACAGTTCTATATAATTTAAGTTGCTGTAAGATTTGAGCAAAAAACTATATATAAATAACAGCCATTAAATAGTTTCTAGACACAAAAACTATAAATAAATAATAGTTAATAAATATATAGAGTTAAGATATGATAAAAGTTAATCAAAGTTTAAAAAATTAATTTTTAGCAAAAGAAATTTCTTTTCTCATTTTTTTTTTTTTAATTTGTTTTTTTATTTTTATCCCTCTAAAGTACAATGTTTTATTTAAAGCTTAATTGTAATTTGTAGTATTTTTCCGAGTTTTAGCGATTGCTTTTCAACAGTAACATTTCTTTAGTTTACCTAATGAATTTGCTATGTTTAAAAAATAATTAATATAGATTACAAAGGAAAATGGGGAAGAAAACCTTTAAATGATCGGCTTATATCATATAATAAGTTATATGTTAACTTATACCTAGATAACTGGGAACTATACGCTACTAAACTTAATTTAGGGGCTAAGCTCCAGTAATTTAAAAATTTTGCAATATAAAATTATGAGTATTTAATATGCTATGACTCATGAATAGGTAAATTAGCATCTATATTTGGCTCACAAAATGTTTAAATTTTAAGCTATTTCTTATTAAAAGTATAATTCTTTATTAACATTATTTTCCCAAGATATCAAAAGCTTGAAATCAATTTAAGTCATTGATTTTAGAATATTAAATTGTAGTCATTAATTAAGTCAAAGCTAAGTAAATTCTTTATAACTTATTATGAGTACTCCGTAATAAGAAGTTTCTATATTTAACTCACCAATAATTCCAATTATGAGCCAAAAAAAAAAACAAAAATAATAATTAAGTCAAAGCTATTTATAGTCAAAGTTAAGTGAAGTCTCAATAACTTATTATAATACTAAGTAATAAGAAATTTCTATACATATTTAACTGACAAATGATTCCAATTATAAGCCACTTTCTATAACCAATAAGTACATTTCCTTCCATCTCTGTTTAAATATTTTCTCAGAACACTTGAATAAACATTGTTAAGCTTTCTTTTCAATACATTTCCTTTCATGGTCTCCAACATTATTTCACATTTCACATGCCTTTCATATTTGCCCAACTACTTACTGCTTATTAGCATTTTGCAGTCATTGAAATGTGGGCCCGAAACTGTTTAACTCTCACATGGTCAGTTGCTATGGCAAAAGGCTTCTTAACCCACTTTTTGTTGGCCAGTTTTCCGATTTGCCAATTTTGCTTAGTTCTATTGAGCTTCTCTCAACATTTTGCAAATTAATTTTCCCCTGGCCGTTTGGAAAATCTTTAATGCACTGCACAAAGTCAAACAAATGCGAATTGAAGCCCATGGACTGACCCAAGGTATCGACCGCAGCAGACAGACAGACAGTCAGACAGACAGTCACAACAATTGACTGCCGGACAAACTGACAATGCGACAAAGACAGGGCCAAAAGCGTAGCGACTGTCTATTTATTTGCCAATTTGCAAAAGGCAAGCAGGAACCGGGGCTAAGAACCAAATAAATATCTTATTTCACAAAATTCAAAATAAAATGAAATCATTTTCTAAAGAAAAGGTCCTGCCAGTGGAGCCCAAAAGTAACAAAATCCCATAAACACGACATGTCACAACACGACATTGAGCTGTCTCTTTCCCCCTCGCGTCTCTCTGCGTTGCCTAATTTTGAAGAGAAAAACCAAAAGAAAATACGCCAGATGAAGGCGAGTTGACTTGGCTTTGAATTACGTCAGAGTGAAAGCCAAGAAGCGAGCAAAGGAACAGGAAAACTTTACTGTTTTTTGGCGACAAAAGGACAGCCAGCGGGGGCAGCTGCTGAAAATACTACATCCAGTTTGAACACATTTTCACATATTGTACAAATTGTGGAATATATGCTGGCCAGAGTGGATTTCCCAAATGACTTTGTCCTTTTGCATTTGCATTTCAAATTCGATACAAGAGCTTTTTTTGGCCTTTCAAGTCTACAGTTAATTGGAAAATCACAAAAGCCCCACAAGCTAATCAGAAGGCATTTCAATGATCCCCACTTTTAGTTGCTTGAACAAATTGAACAACTTGACCAACATTTGCTAATTAATTGTTCTAACATATGCAGCAGTGTTAGGGGGCCCAAGAACTTGGCCAACATATGTAATTGAATTGCCGTTAATTGAAAGGCCTCATCATCATCATCATCATCAGCATCATTACAATCGAAAGCTGGGACAACTTTTGTGTCGCCGAGCATAATAATTTCATTTGTTATTTTGGCAACCAAGCAAAACAGAAACCGCTCAAAAACAACAACAAATGCCATGCAACAAAAGCAACTTCCACAAACAACAGAAAAACAATTGCAAGCTAAATCTTTTCGCCGAAAACTGTATACAGTTTTCTTTAGATTAAAATGTATTTTATTTTTTATACACTCTAAAAGAACGGGAAATTCTTAAAACATTTTAATGGAAGGAACCAATACAATGAAAATAAAACCCTTTTTTTAACCATTTTATGAATACAGGGAGTAAAATCCTAACCAAACAAGGGTAAAAAAATTTCTCAATAAAATCAGATTTTTTAGGTGAAAGAAACGACCATTCTTCACAAATTTGTATGACAACAATATGGCCAAAAACCTTGCAGCAGAATACCTATGTTATTTATATTATTAAGATTATGAAGATTTAGGTAAACTCCAGAATAATCGTCTTATAGACTCTAAAATACTTTTTCTGGAGAAGCATAATATTGTCTTGGGTTGTTTGAATTCATGAAAGCAGATCATATTTTTCTACATCTCATAAACATCGCACAATGTCTGCCTAAAAATAATATGTTTTATTGTGGTTAGGTTATTTGTTCAGTTTATTTCTTAGTCCCATAGGTTCAATACCTTCATTCACTCGATTGGGTATAAAAAGACTTTTTTTGGGAAACGAATTTCATAAATCTTATTTCCTATTATCTGTGCATGGAATGCTTCTTGATTTTCTTGATATAGAATATCCAGAGTAGATCAAAATAATTTCAGTAAATGCTAGAAAATAGTATATGATCGAATTGTACTTAGTATACACTAAGCTCTGTTTAGACTCAACTTAGTTTTCATTATTTTAGCTGATTTTTACCTGCCATACACATGACAGTTTACAGAACATAATATATTCTGAACTGCACCTCAGCACAATCTCTTTAATAAATCAAAATTAAGGCGAATTTACTTAACATAAGATAAAAGATTAGATATCCTGTTTATATATAGATAATATCCATGAGTTCTGATTCTCCGCAATAATAACTCTTCAAGAGAAGATTGAAAACAATTTTTAAATAATTAGAATGGGATCTCAAGGGATTTCTACTGCCAACACATAGATGCCATAGGAATTATCGGTCGGCAGCTAGTTTTTGTATGAAAAACTTTTTTGTTTATAAAGGTATCTTTAGGGTATATAGTAGCTTAGACACTCCAAAGATAGCCAGTCGTTCTTGCTTTTTATACACTTATGCTTATTATTTATGCTGCGTGTTATTTAAGCCACTTTAATAAATATAAAGGGACATAGAGCAGATATACGCAGTGATCTAACAGAAAACAACATATGGGAAACTATTTATAATACAGATAATTGAGAAAAAAATAATAGATTTTTCAGCTCATCTGCTAGTTAGTTCAAGCTTAAACACAAAGTGTTGTTGCCCTTTTGCGATTCATAAGCACACCCTAACACTAAAAACCTAAAAACTTCCCCCAAGCAGTGTTGACAGAAATCAGTTAACTGTTTGGTTGTTTTGGCTTTTTAACTCGAATGCCACCCGCGTGCCACAAAATATGCAAAAACAAAAATTTTGCGGCACACGCAGCACATTTTAGGGGGCAAGTTTTTAGACGAGGCTGGCCTCTGAGACATTTGCATAATTATAAGATAAATAACAAAAATGTACAACAACGATGTTGCAGGCTCTGGATGCTGCTGCTTCAGCTACAGCCTCAGCTTTTGAATCTCGTCGAGTTTTTGTTTTATTTGATTTCTGACTGTCAAGGCAGTAAAAACAACAACAATTTATGCAAATATATGTGGGCGTGGCAGCGGTCGCCTTATCGCACAGCTGAAATAATAAACAAAAGGCGTAGAGTGAGAGTGTGTGGAGAGTTGAGAGTGTGACAAGCGGATGTCGTGTGTGGCACACATATTTCACAAAAGTGCCAAACAGGAAACACAGACGACGACATTTTGCACAATTTATTGCAAAATGGCCGCCAACGATGATGGCGTGCACAACATTCTAGTGGCCAGGCAATTTGTGTGTTTTTTTATTTTATTTTATACTCTGCCCGCCTGACATCCTGACATCCTGGCAGTCGGCTTAAGTGCCCCCTGAAATGCAGATCCAAGCTTCGACCTCCGGCTGCATTAACTTCTGACACATTGATTGCCGCAGTCTCAGAGACAGAGAGAGAACGAGAGAGATCTGGCCACTTATTCCATTTATTCCTTTTTGTTACTTTTTAATTAAAACAACAAAATTGATTTTTTCCCCTTCCCACTGTAATCTTCTGGCATATATTCGCAAATTTGTCAAGCCAGCCTTGAAGTTGTTTAATTGAGTTTATTACAATTTGATTGGCAGCCTGGCACACATTAATTAAAGTCCTTTCTCTTGTTTCACTTCGGGCTTATGCAATTTTAATGGCCCCGTTAAAAATATTCTATGAATTCTTCACTTACTGCAGGTTGAGCCTGACAGCCAGCAAGGCGGCAGCGGGGGGCAGGGGGGAGTTGAAGGCTTGTCTTCTGGCCCAAATCGAGGTCAGTTGTGTGCGGCTCCGTGTATTAATTTTTCAAATGTGTTAATTAGAAGTGACATGGAATCGAGAAAGGATTTTTACAACTGGATAAGCAAATGTGGCAGCTGAGCGAAAAGACATGAAATGTTAGGTTTTGCATAATGAATAAATATTTCATAATGGAAAAAGCCAGTAAAATGTTAAAGAACACCTGATAGCTTAAGGATTTAAGTATATAAGCTAAAAAGGGTTGACACAGGTTAAATAAACCAACTGACACACTTGAGATTGGCATTTTATTCATCAATTCAAAATACATTATCTTACTCACAATTTTTTCGAAGACTAAGCAAAAAAGATTGTAAGGATTTACTTTAACGATTATTATTCAGTTTTCACAAAATTATGGAAACTTGAATTTATCTTTCAAACTTTACTAAATGAATGAATTTTACTATTTTGTATTATTTTATTATTTTGTATTACTTGATTATCTATTTATATTGTTATGTTAGTTTAAACAAAAGTAAAAAACTCGAAAAATTCTACACCGATTGAACTCGAACTTCGACACAAATGACATTCACAATTTCAAACATACAATACACATGTATACGGAAAATTGTAAATAAAATCAGTTTAGATTGTGACCAAAAGCCCCGAGACTTTGTAAAACTTACCCCCACAGGCGGAAAACTGTTGTATGAAACTTGAAAAATTCATTTGGACTGTTTAGTATTAGGTTAACTCTTAGGTAACTTAAAAGTTGATGTTAATGTTAATGATAATTATACATATATTTGCCTTGGGCGATTAGTATTATGCTACTTTGGAAAATCTACCCCCACGGGTGGAAAACTTTTGTATGAAACTTGAAAAATTCATTTGGGCTGTTTAGTATTAGGTTAACTCTTGGGTAGCTTAAAAGTTGATGTTAATGTTAATGATAATTATACGTACATTTGCCTTGGGCGATAAGTATTATGCTACATGTAAATAAAGTAGAATATGAGGGATAATAAGCTAGAAATGCCAAAACCTCCGAGACTTTGGAAAATCTACCCCCACAGGTGGAAAACTGTTGAATGAAACTTGAAAAATTACTAATGCCAAAAATCCCGGGACTTTGGAAAATCTACCCCCACGGGTGGAAAACTGTTGTATGAAACTTGAAAAATTCATTTGGGATTCTCATGTGCAGAACTTTATACATTTCTTGAACATGCATGTAAATACAGTAAGTTTTGAGGTATAATTAGCTAGAAATGCCAAATGAACCACTTAAGCCCAGCAAGGCTGTATTCTTATATAATATTACAGCTTTATTAATTAATCCTCACACATATTTCATAGAACAAGCTTTCTATAAAATCTGTAAATAATTCAATTCTGACTCAAGCATATGCAGAGCATCTTTAGCTTGGCTTTCAGTTGGAAAGTAATCTTATTACCAATCAGTAACGAACTGTATAATCATTTCACACGCCCATTAGCTCCTCCCAGCCAACCATAAACTACTGCGATCTCAGCCTGCCACGCCCTTTAATTAAACACAAACACAAGACAAACAGCAGCTACAACAAATACAACAGCAGCAAATAATCAAACGGCCAATTAAGCATACGCCGTGTGGCACTGAAAGTGCTGACAGTTAAATGCCACGCCCACAACTTTTTGGAAAATAAAATTAAAAACAATAAGCAGCCGAAGCTAAAGCTGAACCTGAAGCTGAAGAGGGAGGCCGCCAAAAATCTGTGCATTTAATTGAAATTTGCAAAAGGAGCAAGCCACAATCAGACAACGGACTGAGGTCCTTTCCAAAGGCTCAGGACTTGCTGCCAGCTTTCAGCTGCTGGTCCGAGATGTCTGCTCATAAATAAAATATGCCCGAGCAGAGCAGCGTATAAAATGGTGTGCCTTAAAGCGCTTCGTATCCTTTTGGCTGTCCTGTCAATCACGCTTTCGTTGCTGATTACACGATGCGGCCATTTAGAGCCCCGCCCGCAGTCCCCAGCTCGCAGCCTCTGCCTCAGCGCTCTTACCAAGGATGCCTGACATATTAATGAAGTAGTCGTCCAGGCAGCCTGGTTAAATGAATGCCAAAGTTGATTTCAGTTGCGAAACGACAACAGCAGCAGCACTTAAAATCAATTCGCGAAACAATTAAAACTTGACTTTGGTCCTTAATGCTCTGACATTGCGCATACGACGTGTGTTGTGCGCCAAAAGTTTCCATTTTGGCCCCGTTTTAGCAGCCGCTTGGCCCCCATTTGGTCCCCATTTGGCCCTCGTTTGGCACATTTGCCAAATGAGAAAAGCGACGTAAAGTTTTTGAAAACATTTGTGCGCACGTTTTTGTTTCTACCCCACAGACAGAAACACACACTCAAATGCATTCACTGTGCACTCACAGCGCACTCACAGCATGGCTGAAAAGTTGACTCCAGTTTAAGCGACTTTCACTGTCTGTCTGCGCTTAGCATAATTAATATTTTAATGTCAATCATACGCACTGTGTGCCATGAAATATATGCACACTGTGTGTTTATCGCATTTTCAATTTCAGCCACACAAAACGCTTTTTGTCTGTCTCTCTGTCTGTCTGCCTGTCTGTTTTCTATCTTTCAACTTTTGCCCCACAAAAGTTGCGAAAACTTTGCCATGTAATTAAATTTTGTAATTCTTTTTTTTTGTAATTTCTTATATTTTTTTGTTTGTTTTATTTGTTTTTTGCGTTGCTTGGCGCATAACTTGTGGAAATTGTGGAATAATTGAGATTGCAGCTTGGTATTAACTATGTAAATCAGTTCGTCTGCTACATTTGATGACTGTGTTGTGCTCCGATTAAACTTTGCCTTATTGCAATTAAGATTCCTCATAAGTAGCTCTATAAACACTGAAAGTTGCATTGATTTCAAAAGTTATGACTTGCTGTTGGCATTTCAATTGCAGTGAATCAAATAAAGTGGCAGAAGTATGTCCTTACATCGGATTCTGTTTGAGGCATTGAATAATTTAACTAATTTAGTTTCATTCTTGGGACTGTTGAGTCTTGTAAACTTTTCTTCAAAGAGTTATTTAATTATTATGTTAAATTTATCAGGAATTGTCAACCAAAACTGTAAGACTTTAAGAGACTTTTTGAGGTATCTGTACTATTATGTTGTTTCATCTTCCACAAATCGATCAAATTGAATCTCAGTCATTATTTCTATTCTATTCGATGCTATTTAAGGTATTGAATAATTTTATTAATTTAGTT
Organism: Hirtodrosophila histrioides; assembly: GCA_037075165.1. NCBI lineage: Eukaryota > Metazoa > Arthropoda > Insecta > Diptera > Drosophilidae > Hirtodrosophila > Hirtodrosophila histrioides. The sequence goes on along the minus strand of JBAMCL010000371.1, from coordinate 25,924 downwards.
TCAGAACTTTTCTTTAAAGAGTTATTTAAAAAACTGTAAGACTTTGAGAGACTTTTTGAGGTATCTGTATTATATAAGCAGGTGCAAATATTTTCCTATATTTGTATTTCATATTCCACAAATGGATCAAAACAAGTCTCAGTCAATATTTCCAAGCTGTAGCCCCAATATTCGGTAGATTCTTAGTACCCACTCAGTACCTGGCTTTGAGGTTTCTTCTGGTTGCTTACTCCTTCATTAGAGTGCTCTTTGCTTTGTGGTTTTTCAATTATAAGCAGATCACAAGTCAAAGGAGTGCAAATTTTCCATATAATCTCAACTCTTGACGCACACCTGTGCCTTGGTTGCCCAAACAAACTATCTGGGAAGGTAACTGTCTGCACTTTGCAGCTGGGCTTCCCACAAATGGCTTGAAAATTGATTACACCTGCCACGCCCACACACAACACCTACGGACCGCCCGCACCGCGCTAATGGGCAAAAAAGCAAACATCACACAGAGTAAAGTACGGGGAAAAAAAAAACAAATAAGAGGAAAAAAAAGTTCACAGAACATGAGATGAAAAATTACAACAAATATTAGCAACAACAACAATAAGAATAAGAATAGCAATGACAATAGCAAATAGTAATGGCATTGACAATAACAACACTCACAATAGCTGCCACTATTTGTAAGCACAGCAACAGCAACAACAAAGGACCCAAGATTTTGAGCTCAACGAAAAATCCTTGCTGAACAATGTGACAAACGATGTGTGAAGCAGTTCGCTGCTGGGATAGCTGAAAGCGTGAAGTGCTCTGAACTGACATACAACAGAGGGGAAGGGGAGAGAGAGTGTAAGGGTGAGGCTGAGGGAGCAAGGGTGGAGCGGTCCTAGCCAAATATAACCATACACAGAAAAAAAATATTCTTATGACACTCAATTTGATATTTTTTCATATCATTTTCATCTTTTGTTTTATCATATTAATCGAAATAAATTTTGATATTTTTGAACATATCAAATAGATCTTTGAGTCCTATCATATTTATCTTTTATGTTATACACAAACACACATACATACACAGCACAAACGACAGCGCAAGCGAGCCATTTTAAGTGGCGGCTGTGTGGCTTCTTCCGCCCCGCGCTGCATTACTGAATCTTGTTTGTTGAATAACTTGCGTGTTTATTATCCAATTGACTTGAAATTTGGACAGTATATTAAGAGTGACTAAAGAATTATCCATGTCAAATCCCAAGGCTATATCTTGAAAATTGTTACTTTAACACGGATTTTAACGAATAGCGGGCGAATGGGGGGAATATCTCGGATCCAAAATACGCCTGCTTCATTCCAAATTTGGTGTCTCTAGTTCTTATAGTTGCTGGGATCGACGCGTTCATACATACGGACAGACACGGCCAAATCGAAATATCTTTTGATACTGATCAAGAATATATATACTTTATATGGTCGGAGGTGCCTCCTCCTGCCTGTTACATACATTTGCACAGATCCAATACCCCCTTTTTACCCATTTTATGGGTACAGGGAGTAATAATAATATTGAGGAAATACCAATTTAACCAGCACTTATCAAGTTGATATTGATATAATTGTTTTCAGTGTACAGTTATCACAAAACACACTAGTCTAAGGCGAACAGATACACAGCGCACATTACGTATACGCACTAGAGCAACTTGGTCATTTTTCATGCCAGACGACGACGATGACTACAAATCGTGACAAATTCTTGATGCGGGTTAAGTTACACATTTCTTTTTCTTATTTCTCATTTCTGGTTTGTGTTTCTATGTATATGTGTGTGTGTGTTTCCTTTCGTCCTTAGCGTCTCGTACCAACTTTTTGGCTTCAAAAAATAAAAACATTTTGAAATTTTTGCCGCTTGCATACATTTTGCGAAGTCTACCCACAACTTTTGGCCTTTTGCATTTGGTTGTCAGCTTGACATTTGCTTATTCAATTCATCTGGCTGAAAAGCCATTAGCATTGGCTCTGCCATAAAAATCTAAAAAGGGCACACCCATGATTTTTCTTTCGCCCACACATTTTTGACGACAATAAAACAAGCACAGGAAAATTGCTATCAAGCACAAAATATACACACACATACTATATATATTTTAAATATTTTCTGCATACATTTTATTTTTTGTTCATTTCGTTGTGTTGTCATCTATTTTGAGGCGTTGTGTGTTTTTCTATATATTTTCTTTTTGTTTCTTTTTAGCAATTTGAAATATGCATAAAAACGTTGGCACTTGCATGAGAGCAAAACTGTGTTTGCTGTTAGTACCATAAATTAAATATATATGGCAAAATGGCAAAAATTACAGTATTAAATGGCTATGCAAACTGCAATTCGTAAATGTTGTTTGCGAAAGTAAAAGGATCATTTTATTCAAATGAAACATTAAGAGAAACAAATGATTTCTTAAATAATTCTAAAAAAAATACGAGTAAATCCCATATTTTATTTGAAAATACACTTTCAGCATCAGCTCTTTGTTATATGGTCGGATAATAGTTAAGGAAAATTTGATATTTGTTTAGGAATTCTTTTTGAAACAGTATCCCAACTGAAATGCTCTCAAAATGTTCCATTCCATATACAAAGATTTGTTAAAAATTATTGAAAAGTTTGGTTTTGGTTTTATTTTAGTTTTTATGCTTATTTTCATATTATTAAAATTCTCTTGCATATAAAATATATAAAATTCAATATCCAATTAGGCAATTTCCTTTTCATTAAAAGCTGTTCTCTCAAGGCAAACCATGACATTTTTATATGCAATTCCTTAAAATACTATATAAAATATATATTTGATATCTCTCTGAGGCTTTACTGTAGCAGTCCTTTGGATATGCAATTCCTTAAAATACTATATAAAATATATATTTGATATCTCTCTGAGGCTTTACTGTAGCAGTCCTTTGGCGGGTTACACCTGCACCTCCATTATCATCTGAGGCCATATTCAATGACAGCATTTTTAATGCAATTTATGGTCGTTAAGGCGACAAAATATAATAAAAATGAATAATATTCCATCTGCTGTGTGTGGCAATGTACGCAACGCGACCAGCAAAAACCGCGTGCCAACAGCATGCGTCTGTGTGTCTGTTTGTGTGTGTGTGTGTGGCAATCTGCCTGTATGTGCCACATGCAACACGTGATAGAGTCCTGCCACAAGCCACAAGCCCAAGCAGAGACGACTCGCGAGTCAAATTTATGAGTGCCACAAAATAAATCGGCGCGCCAAATGTGCGAAACAATGCATAACTCAAAGGCTGACAAAAAAAATATAAATAATAATAATAATATCCTTTTGTTTATGGCCTGCAATACACATTAATAGAATTTGCCACAATTATGCGGATTGCTGCTAAATATAAAAGCTTTTGCAAATATGATAATGGTTACTACAAAACAATTGTTTAAACATAACAAACAAGAAGAAATCTTTTATCTACGACAGGCCGAAGCTGAATACTCTTACTTGCAGTAATATTTTCATACAAATATATAAAAATCCCATTTAGAAAGCTTCGAATGGCTCAGTAATGTTTCTATATATTGAAAAACAAATAGATTTTATAAAAGAATTCCATTCAATACCTATTTCCTATAACGTAATACAAATCCTGATCAAGAGTATAGTATATACATTGTGTGATTGGAAAAGCCTCCTTCAATGTGATTCACATTTCGTGATAAAATTAAAATGCTCTTTGCAAGCGTATAAAAACATTTGCTGTCAAATGAGAATAAATATTTATGAATTATTTCAGCTGTTCATTAAGCAGATAAATTTGTATATTAAAGAAAGAAAAAAAAATAGCTGAATTATAACATTATCACGTTGTCAAATGAAAACAAATATGAATTATTATTGCTGCCCATTAAAACAATAACAAATTTCATATTATATAATAGGTAGGTAGAAGTTAAGCACTTGGTATGAGTTTCATTTAAAATTTATACAAAAATTTAATGTCATGGCTAAAAAAGAAAACGGCTGACCACAAATCCAATCAATATTGCATGCACTTTAAAAACTCATAAGCTATAAGCCAAACATTATTAATGGGATAAAAGTGAATATTATAAACATGACAGGTAAACATTAGCCAACTTGTGTGCTCTGAAAATATCAGCAGCAACGGTAAACAATTCAATTAATCAAAATATAACACAGGATAAACGAGAAAGGTAAGCTCAAAGCTTATATATAATAAGTTTATAGAGCAGACACAATGAATCAGCAGATTTACTGGATTTAAAGACTGAACTTTAAGATGCTGAGAAACCCATGCTCATCCTAAACAATAAAGATGTCTGATTTAATGTATTATGGCATAAATAAAATACCAAAAAGTTGAAACATGAATAAAAAATTGATATAAAACATGTTTGAATTGATTTTGATATGGTCTTATATGGGTTAAGTTTCATATCTCAGGAACTTTTAAAGTTAAGATGCGGAAATTTGGTATGTAGGCTTGTAATAAAATATATAATTTATATTTCTGAGAACCAACTTGAAATACCGCAAAAATACCCTGAAACTAGCCTTGAATTTAAGTGAATAATAAAAATTTTACTGTTGTAGTTGTATTTCTACCTCAAATGAAATGTTTTAGCCAGTCAAATATTTAAATGAACCCAGGAAAATTAGAAATGTCAACGAAAACCTTGCAAATATTTTGCAACTACATTTTTTACAAGGAGTTAGCATTTCTTGAGCTGTCTTATAGCTCATGCCAAGAAAAACTCCCTTTTAATCGGCACTTCAGACTCTTACTGGTTAACTTGAAAAATTCAATTTCCAACGTTAGAAAACGAATATTTTGCAAAAGATTAGAGCTGTAAGAAAAGACAAGATATGTGCATATGTAAATCTGTAAAGTGAATAAGTATACTTCAAAACCCACACTCTTACACACACACACACATACAGAAGAAGCTCTCACATTTATTTCAATATACGTTTTGAACATTATGACCAAGGGAAAATGCTCATAAAAAATTCAAAACGCCCTAAGTACCTTCAAAGCAGCGCAACAAACAACAACAAGGAATGCACATCTCAAGGATAAAAGGTGGGGGGAACGAGGGGGGAGGGGGGGATGAATCAACTTCAAGGATTCAGTTTCAACTTCACTTTCAGCTCGTTGTTCAAACTGACCCGACACGCATGTTTATGCGCTTTTTACAGCTGCTCCACGCTTATCTCTGGCCAAACTTTCCAAATGTTTGTGTGTGTGTGAGAGTGGGTGTGTGTGTGTGTGTGTGCTGCGTTTTGTTTGTTTAGAAATGTTTTTTAAAATAACTTTGTGGTCATTTTACTAAAGGTGGTAGGCGGCAGGTGAGGCCAACAGCTCGTTAAAGGCACACAAAATTTATGGGTCGCCTATATCGGGGCATTAGCCAAGGAAACCAGCACAAAGCCGTGAAGCGGTCACAACTTGTTTCCCTTATTGTTGCTATTTTCGAGCTTGAACTGTATTTGGCCTCATGAACGCGTCAAATTGTTAGTAGGGTGAGAATAATTTTTATACATTTTTTTTTTTTGGCTGGTTCATGTGTGCGCTTTCGTCCAACCAGTTATTTATGTCCTTTTGTTGTCCTTTGTTGCAAATCCAGGCGACACTTTAAAATAGCAACCGCTAATTGGATTTAATGGGCTTAATGCCCAAATGGATAACTGAGTTAACAGCTTTCGCTTGTGAAACAAATGTTTTAAAGTGTATCGTTTTAAATAACAACAGAGTAAAGTGTACCGTGATTGACAGGTTTTGTTTAAAGTGAAGTCAAATAGCTTCATTAATCATATTTTTTGGGTCAAACCTACAGATAATACAAATTCATATTCTGAGCATTTTTATGACACGCTAAGAGTGAGTCAGATAAAGGAAATATCATCAAATTCTATTAATTTTGCTATTCCTGAAACTGTCAAAAAGTATTTTAATCAATTTGGAATTGATTTGAAAAATGGTATATTATTATTATATTATAACTTAACAACTATGATGCTCAAATATGATTTTATCACTTTTGGCTCATTATAATGCTTCAGCAAAAGCTTATAAATTAAACTGAAGTTCTCAAAAGCTATCGATTGAATGGTCTGCTTATCGATACCGCTTCGATATCGATAATAAGTGCTTATATCTAGAATTGAAGGACAATAAGTAGATTTGGTAAACTAAAAATAAGTATAATCGACCGAAAACCGATTAAAGTTTGACTCTAAAGTTGCTTAAAAATATTTTCAACTAAAAACAATCCCAGAATTAATGAAAAACTGATTATTTTGTTTTGATTAATAAAAAATAAATAGATATTTAATTCTTTAAAATTAATCAAAATTTACTACACGCTTGATTCCTTTTTTTATGAGTTGACGAATCTCATTTTGTAAATTAACGAATCTCATTTGCAAATAAGTGGCTATATTCAAATCGAAGAGCTTGGCAGGCTGATCAGGAATATGCTAAGCTGAATGACAACTCAAAGTAACTTTTGCCAACTTGACGCCCCTTGCCATATAAAGGAACGCACAAAAATGAAATGCACACAAGCATTTCATACAAGAAATGTTCAATGTGGGCGCACAAATGCGGCCAGTAAATGAAATGGCGGCCACAGGAAACGGAAATTTCATTGCAGAGTTGTTCATAAAACTCGCAGCGCTAAGAAATTGGCCATTGGCAAAAGTTGGCGAGAAATGTGCGCTCCGGCGCCGAGCCACCTGCCAAAAGATAAAACGCACTTTACATTGCCAGGGCCATTCGAAAAATAAATATAAAAAACAACAAAAAAAACTTTTAAAAAAACCGAACAAGCAGCAGAAACACATGCAATGTTTTTTTCTTTTATTATATTTGAACTTTAACACAGCTACAATATAAATTAAAATGGCGGGCACTTCACAGGCAGAGTTGGTCGGACGGGAAGTGAAATTGTGAATGTTTGGGCATGTTGGGCATTGAAGTTTATGTGCTTGTGCGTTCACACACACACTCTCGTCCCACGTCACAACCTTCCCTCCATCTCACTGTCCCCCCCTCTTTTTGGCTGCCTTTGAGGCTGCCTTGCACTTAGCCCTCTGCTAGCTGTCATATGAAATTTTGGAAGTGAATACACACGTATGTCTCCATATATTTATGTATATGGTGTGTAGTACATATTAGAGCTGGTTACATATTCCTTTTGATTTCGTAACACGAACACGCTTTTTGGAAATAGTATATCTCATGTCGTATTTCACTCATAAGATCAATATAATGCCATATATAGAAATAATACTCGTTGTACTTCAAAACCATATTATCGATATATCGATATTCACTATTGACTTTACTATATCTTACGTTTATCGTTGTTATCAGAAATACTACTCGTCGTACTTCAAAACCATATTATCGACATATCGATATTCACTATTGATTTTACTATATCTTACGTTTATTGTTGTTATCAACATCATTTTAATTGCACTTATTTTCTTGCTGAAAATGTCCCTTGAATTTGTTCAATTATGATAAAAATAATGGTTTAAAGATTAAAACTAGGAAACTGACAAAAATTTAAATGAAAACTGCAGTTTGACATACTTTTCAACAATTTTCTGGCCTACTTCAGCCGCCCATAATTCCTTATAGCAATCACTAAAATGAAGTATTGGAAAACTAGACATTTTCTATAAATATGGATAATTGTATTGGACTACAAGTAATTCTTGAGAATCGCCGAGGAAGGCGATCAACTGAAGACCACCAAAATAGTATGAGACTCTTATTTATACTTGAGAATCGCAAAGAAAGGCGATCAACCCTAGAAGTTAAGAAATATATTTAAGAGTAGTATGTTTCTTTCTACAAAATACACAAAATTATAAATCGAAACAAAAAGTATAACAAAACATGTAGTATTTAAGAATCTTTTTTTCAATTTCGACAAGTCGTGCCGCGAGGTGTTGATGATATCGAACACGAGCACATCTCTAATAGGCATAGGGATAGCTGCATAGCCTGTGCCTACAGATACAACAAGCGACAGTCGTCAGGGCGCGCAGGATGTTGAAACAGATTCGACTCTTAATAATTTCCGCACTCGAGTTGATCGAAATCATAAAATTTTATGAGCATGCCAAGAGCGAGTAAGTGGCAACTGTGTGTGAGAGTGTGTGTGTGTGGAAGTATGTGTGCCAAAATGGCTGCCAGACAGACACAAAGAGCCAGAGCCATAGCCAGCAAAAGGCAACAATGCGACAGATTGACAGACAGACAGACACATCAGTCCAGAACTCAGGACCTTCCCCGCTCAAAAAAAAAAACAAAAAGAAACCTTTTTTTTTTTTAAAGCCACAGGGCAAGTGAGCATAAAGTTGTTATTTTTTTCTGCGTAATTCAAAATGAGTGATAGATAGAGGGAGACAGCAGTGGAATATGAATAATGGAGGTTGTTTCATATCAGCCAAAACTAAAGTTGACTTTTTCTGGCGTTGATTGAATGCCACGCTGGGCAGAGTTGGCAACCGAGCAAACTGTACAGATTTTTATAAATTTTAAATGTAACTTTAACAGCCCTAATGTTACTATGCATATTAAATAAAAGATATTAAAACTTCAAAAGCAGCATTAATATTGAGATTTTTTCACAAATTTAGTGAGTTCTATTTCAATTCATTTAGCAGCATTTAAATGCCCTGCGTCTGCTGGCATTTTGATTTAATTTATTTTGTATTATTATTTTCTTTCGTTCCTTTGCAGAACATTAAAGCTGCTCAGTTTTATTTCTTGCATTTTTTTTGCGCATTCATTTCTCATCATATAATATGACTGAAACTTTCTCTACAATTTGCTATTACGTCAATTTATGAGCTGCCTCTGCTTCTATGACCCACTGATATAATTCTCGCACCAGCGCACCAGTCTCTGAAATAATGCACTAGGGAAATTAATTTCCAGCTCTGCTTATAGTCCGCTTTAATATATGGTATATAACTCATCAAGTTGTAGGTGTGTTCTGCATTTTATAAGTAGTTAAAATGAATGCGAACTTACTACCATTAATTAAGACACATATATTCTTCCATAACAATAATAACTTTAAGTGCAGAAAAGGATAGCTTCTATATATTTTGTATTATCAATATTTAAACATATACACGGTTTTTCATCACGAATTCTTACCATTAAGTTATGTTAATATTATTTAACTAACATATTTCTTAATAATTTAATACTGCCTTAGTATTTTCTAGCTTTAATAGCAGGTTATAGTTTTTACTCCCTGTACCCATTAAATGGGTAAAAAGGGTTTATGTCGGTTTTTGCTCTAACTCCTACAATTCCTAACCGATTTGAATGAATGTGGAATGTTTTTTAGGTATTCTTATACTCTTTCGAACTGCATTTACAGATTTGCTCTATCTCTTACCGTTTATGAGATATCGTCCATTTTGTCCGACACGAGAGATTTTGGGTCGGTTTTTGCTCTAACTTCTACAATTCTGTACCCATAAAATGGGAAAAAGGGTTTATTGGATCTGTGCAACTGTATGTAACAGGCAGAAGGAGACATCTCCGACCATATAAAGTATATATATTCTTGATCAAAATCAAAAGAGATTTCGATTTGGACATGTCCGTCTGTCTGTCTGTATGTACGTGTCGATCTCAGCAACAATAAGAGCTACATACAACAAATTTAGAATCTAAGTTCCTGTACAGCATACGCAGATCAAGTTTGCTTTCAATTTCAGATATCTCCCCCGATTCCCCCGCAATTCAATAAAAATGTTTTACAGCCACACTTTTAAGGATATAACTTTGGGATTTGGCATGTGCAATACTTTAGTCACTCTTAATCTACTGTCAAAATTTAAAGTCGATCGGATAATAAACACGAAAGTTATTCAACAGACAAAATTCAGGACCTCAGCGCGGGGGAAGAAGTAGTACAGCCACCTCTTAAAATGCATTGCTTGCGCTTGTGCTGTCGTTTGTGTGTGTGCGTCTTTGTGCATGTGTAAGTGTACGAAGATGCGATCGGAAATTCTTGATCTGGGTACAGAAACGTTTGTAGTCGGTTATACTCGACTATAGAAAAAACCAATAAATAAATAAATATTGATATTGCTGGTAACCAATTTTAACAGCAAATTCGTAAATTAATTGTTGTTAAGTTGTATAAATTAATGGCTTAAGTGAGAATATAAATATTGAGAGAGAGAAAGAGCATCAACTTTGTGAGCGGCTCACATATTAAATTTCATAAAAATAATATATTACAGAAGCATTTAAAAAGTTTAAAAATGGCTTAAATGTGTTCCAATAACAATTTATATATTGTTATTAATTTATTTAAATTTCAGTCCCAAAATCGATACAAGAAATGTTGAATTTTGCTTGACTTTGGGCTTAGAACGGAAAAATCCTGATTATTTTTTAGATTTTAGATAGAGTATGCGAAATTTAATTTACATATTGCTGACCCAGCCCGCGAGCATTTGTTGGGTAAAAATAAGTTGGCTGTGATTGAGGTGCGTTAACTGGGTTACCAAATAAAACAATTTAATTGCTATCCTTAAGGTCGCATTGCCTGCTTGCCTTAGAGCATCCCACTGCCACTCAATTAGCACAGCCGGCAGAGCCTTTGAGCTGCCAACTCTCCACTAATTGCGAGCAAGATGCTTGTGCAACGTGCCACACGGCTCCAGCTTGCTTTTTTGGGAGGCGTCTCGGACCGTCGAGTCGAAAGGCTACAAGATTTTGCCATTTTCTAACTTGTACGAATATTGGGGCCCCAAGGCGACATGCTAGGATGTCTGCATGTTCGGAGTCAGCGTGCAGGATACCAAATAAATTCTCAGGCAAAGGAGCAAACAAAAAAGAGGCGGCGGAGAAAATATAAAAACAAAAGCAAAGTCGAATCCAGTAACGTTATGTTTATTATGCCAAGCATGCGAGTTAATTCCTTGCATTGTTGTTATTATTATTGTTGTTGTTGTTGCTGTTGCTGTTACTCCTGCTGCCTTTGACAGGCAACAGCAACAGCAAAAGTCACAATGCTCTTGTTCTTCCGCTTTTATATTCTCTATCCTGTATCCTGGCAGCGCTCGCGCTCATTATTTTTATTTCAGTCGCGTGCATGTAACACAAAAATCTTTGATAAAGATATCATCAAGGGAGCGAATCAGTTCCAGCTAACAATATGCTCGAGGTGAGAGCGGTTAGAGTTCAGACCATGTGACTTCAAAATTAACCAGTTGAGTAGATTAAACTCATTGCAGGATGATTGGGATAGGAGTTTAAGACAGGTAACTTGGTTAAATTTCTTATGTACTACGTGCTAGAGACAGTGAAAACGAGTAAGAAAGTTTACTCGGTTTTAGGTTCGGTATAGTTCGATTATTTGTGGGGTGGGAAAAAGACGTGAAAAAACAGTAGTCAGTATATAAAATTTAGCAACTCTACCTATACAGGTGTGGATAAGATATAGATTTTGCTCAATTTCGGGGGAGGGGGTGGAAGTGGCAAACAATTTTTGATGCAGATCTGTAAAGGAGCTCAACATTAGTCTGCACACCAAATTTAGTGACGCTAGCTTCAAATAAAATTTTGAAGATATAGGCTTCTATCAAATTGTGGGGGAGGGAGTGGGGGTGGTTGGTTAATCTTAACACTATATAAACTCATGGTATACACCAATATGTGTACCAAGTTTGGTTGCTCGAGCTTCAAGAGGTGGATAAGAATTGCATTCATACGGACAGAGGAAGGGACAGACATTTCACAAACCCAATATACTCTTTTTCACAATCTTATATTGAAACCGAGTATAGCCAGGCAAGAATTTAAATGCAATCTAGCTGAAATTAGAATCTTATGTACTTAATTCCTGCAAAAATAAATCCCTTAAAGTAATTTTATTATTTTATGAAATTTCTGAGAAATATTAAGAATTTCGCTTGTGTGTTTATAGATCAAGAGGTACGGGCTGTAATTTAAAATGCCTGGATTTCTTAAGTCTATTCTCAGCGATTTGCTGGAAATTGAACAATAATACAAAATGTGCTGCACTTTTTCTTATTAAATGGTGCTCTTACAAAATAAAACCAGTTCGTAAGAGCTTCAATCCCCTTTGAAGCAAACACTAGACCCTTAAAAATTGGTTTATAGACTGAATCTTACCATGTCATCTCTTTAAAAATGACTGACGACAGTCAGCTTATTGTCGGTCGACATTCCCTTTCCAAAAATAAACAGTAAATACCATTCATAATCAAAAACAGCCCTCTCCAAGAGCTGATGCAGGATTCTCAACCTCTTTCATAGCAGGTACCAGCTGAAAACTAATGCAGGGCTGCTCTACCCTTATTTGAATAGTTTACATGCCATTTAACAAAATCTACATTCATAATCATATCTTATTAGCATAATCAAAATGGTTGCCAACTAAATTAGCAAGGCTAAGCAATAAATATGATTTTAAGGCTATTATACAGAGAGTCCAAAGGGCCATGTTTGTGCTACTGTAGATAAGCAGCAGACTTGTTCAAACTTTTGGCAACAATTTCTTGGCAATAACCACAAATCACTGGCCAAGGCGTGAAACTTCACATCAATTCCCCACAACAGCCAACACAACAGTACACAGCCAACAGCTAACCCAAAACATTAACGATAATCACATCGCTGTAAAGTACGGAAGAACATTAAATGCTAACGGACGTATCATTAACCCCAACCAGGACACGCTCCTGTGCTAACCGAAAGGAATCTCATTAGCTCTTGGCCAGGTCGACTTATCGGCACCGTCTAGTATCAAATTCAACTTAACTGATACATTTAATTTTATTTATAAGCCACGCATGGCCTGGCCTTAAAACAACAGCAACAACAGCAACATCAACGAGGAGTAGAACAACTTGAGTCTATGCCACAATCAAGCGTAATACGCGCATAAATATTAATGCAGTGCCTTTTTGAAGCAACAAGGACAACGGCAGGACGACGCACCTGAGCGCAAACTTATTGGCTTATTAAAGTATAATGCCGCTTTTTTTTTGTATGTGATAATGGACTCGACTACGTCGATATAGGCATAGATATGTATCTAAATGGGATCCGCCTAAGAGCGCCCTAATTGTCTCACTGTCTCACCTTTGGCGGGGTGACAAGGTGACGAGGTGATAGGCGGGGTCACCAAGTTCAATGCTGCATATTAATGCTCAACTTCTATGCTTTTGTGCGCATTTAATATCAATGTGGATTATTACAAGACGCTCAGAAATATCCAAGTTTGTTTTTTGGGAAATGGTCAAACTATTTAAGCCCCAACCCAATATGGGGCATTAAGTGAGCTTTGATGAATGCTCATGAATAAGCAAGCGTGGCAACTGCCAACTGACAAGTTACTATGTTCTCTGCTGTTGTTTAAATACCCTGTTATCAATATAAGTTACAATGGGTATAATCAATGTGTGCAGATAGGTTAGGTTATGGACTGATGTAGATATAACTTAGGCAAGTTCATCTGCTGAGGAAGACTATGTTTATTTATTAAGACAGTTTCAGTAATGGGACATTTTATTGGCTTGCCTTTAATTCTTGAGAATCGCAAAGAAAGGCGATCAATTGTTGAACCTCCAATTACTTAGCTATATTAATTATTATATAGTTTATTTATAAGTAACTTTCATAAAATGTAAAACTACTTTAAGCTGATAGCTAAAAGGTAGTTTAATAAGTAAATATTCAACATTTCAAGAATAAAGATAGAAACACAAAAATGCAGAAACAAATGTAGAATAAAAACCCTTAGGTTTGTTGTTCGCCTTTCTAATATTTTGACGATCCTAAAGAATGAGTTTTTTTTTTGGTTTGTTTAGAATTTAATTGAGAACATAATTAACATTTCAATATTGTTATAAGTATCATGTTGTCTAGCTTAATCGTCGGATTTGTAAATTTTATGTAAAAAATTGTATTATATTACAAAAAATGTTTGAATTTCATATTTTGGAGTTGTTCCATGACCCTACAAATGAACGTACACCAAGTTTCAGCCGCCATATAAACTATAGACATATACCTATATATTTAGAAAAATTTTAAGTAGATGAATGTTATGGTCGCTTTTATGCCTGTAGTATTGAACTACTTATTATTATTTTAAGTATACCATTTTTAATCGCTGTCCTTCATTTATTACAAATTTAAATCGGACTTGCCTACTATAATAAAAAAAGATGCAAAATTTTACCAAAACAAATAAAAAAATACTATTTGAAAAAGTATTTTCAAAATAATTATTTATTTATTTTTTGATTAAAAATCTATATATATATATATTAGGCAGAGAAGGCTATGAAGTCTGAACTCCTTATTGTAATTAATATTAGGACACACACAAATACACATAATTAGTTTACTGTGAATAGATGAAATGAAATGCAAATCGTTATTTGACTACTATTATCCTAGAATTTGGTCGACTGCTCAACTTTCGAAACTACTCCATAAAAACCAAATAACTTCATATGTTTTCCCACAGGCGTTAAATATTTTCCTTATTTGTTACTAGCATATAGGGTATCTCATAGCAGTACACACACATAGAGCGGCTCTTGTCTCGTTTCCTTTGTTGTTATATTTTTATGATGTTGGAAAATCGAGTCAATAAAGCTATAGACCCCGTGGAGTATACGCCAAGCACGCACGAAAAAAAAAAATAAAGTAAATATAAAGAAAAAGGCAAAAACTTTGCAACTCAATTTTGTCGGGCATTTTGTTTAGTAATTTTTCGTTGCTTTTGCATCTTTTAAATATTTATGCTATTATGATGTGCCTCAATTTATGAATTTGCCAAAGTATTTAGTCGATAGCTTAAAAAACAAAAAGTTGGCAATTTTGGCCAGAGCTGCTACTGCATATTTTATTATTTTATGCTCAGAGCTCCTCAGTTCTGAAGTTCGAGTCTCTTATCGATGTAAGTGTGCTCATATTTATGAGTATGAGGCTCTAAATTTATGTTAAAAGTTTTTGCTTAATGTGCACAACTGCAGGGTAGTGAAATTTTAATGGAAATAATTTTAGCCAAAGCGTTTGAATTTGTGGTAGAAACTTTTGCCCAGGCCGTGTTGCCAAGTGATGGAAAAATATTTTTAAATAAAACAAAATTTTAAAACAATTTTTTTTTTTTTTTTTGAATTTAACATAACTTACAAGAGGAATAGCTGCCAAAGCAAAAACAAAATATTTTTGTCATATTTCAATTGAAGTAAAAATTACAGTTGAATTTCTCTATAACGAATATTAAAAAATATTTCATTTAATGTGTATTTTAATCCAATTTACTTCTCTATACCGAAATAAAATTGAATCAAAGCTTAAAAATCAGTGCACAGATTTAAAATTTGCTTTATTAAAAAGTTTTTCTTAAAGGAAGTTTTTGGTTCACATTTTACAATAGTTGGTTATAGAGAAGTCGAACTGTTTTTGCATTTTAAAAGCTTTCAAAAATACTTTATTGTGACTTTTCAACGCCGACACACTAAAACATTATTAAACAACAATCAATTGAATTGTCAACTGTGAGTTGCGTATTTTTTAAAAATAATCAAATAAAATTAAACATAAAATTGCAATTGAAGTTCTTCTGGGCCAAAAATTGATGAAATCAAACAAATTTTCTGCCTGCAATTGAATATAAAATTCGAAAGGCCGTACAAAACGAATTTCAATTAATTTAATGATGGCTTTGATGTTGACACAAGCAGAGCAAACAAATGCGCTGGCTTAAAAATACAATTTAAAAAAAAATAAAATAAAAAAAGCGAAAAGTAAATGTGGAAAAGTGGAAATTTGGAGCAAAGCTCTGGCTTCTCCATTTGGGTTGCACAAATTCCATTACCCAAAACGCCACAAGGCTCAGACCATTGTGAATTAAAATTATTTAGATGCCAAACCAAAACACATACAAACATATATATAACATATATGTATATATATATAAGAGTAGTATGTATGGTATGTGGTATCCTAGTGTCCTGCAGCAAATGCACTGAGCCTGGCCCATTGTTCTAATGCCCAACAGTATTTGTTTGTAGAGTTTCTCATATCCTGTAATAGACAGAAAGCAAGCCTTTCCATTTATAAACTTACTTAAAACTCCAGTATTTTTATAAGTTTTAATAATTATATTTAAATACTACACATACTATCTTATAGTATTTTTCTTAATATTAATAACTCTTAATTCCTAATTATTACCCCAAAGTCCTTTGCATAATGTAAATAATAATGTAAATAGCTGTATATAATATTTTAGATCTTCTAGACATAGTTTCATTCCTTTAATTTCACACTAGCTTAAGTTGCCTTAATAGGTAATAGTATTCTAATCAAACTGATATTTCAATTACAAAAAATATATATAAAAAAAAGGAACAATTTTAATAGTTTGTATTTCGATCATCTTTTGATAAAATCTTATAATAAACTGGTCCTTGAATTTCAAAATTAGTTTTAAAAATATGTTTTCTTTTGCGACCGTTTTCAAACTTAAGCAATATAAAAGCTAGTTACCCTACTTTTCAAATAGGTAGTGTTAGAAAAATGTGAATACATCTGAGCTCAGTTAAAACTACTTTTCAAGAAGATAGTGTTAGTAGAATGTGAATATTTCTGAGCTCAGTTAAAATGTTTTATAAATTGCCCATATATCACTTTTCAGCAAGATTATTTAATTAGATGTGGTTTGAGATGGACATTGTTGAAGTTTGCAACTTAAATTTATCGATACATCGTATATTATGAATATGTTATAAGTTCATCTCTATCTAACATATGTTATCGCCTCTTTGACTCTTACTCTTAATAAATCGTTCGTCGAGTTCACATCGTTCGTCGTGTGTTCTTATTTTACAACAATAAGTTCGATATCCCTGTGCAGACAAGTCTCTCTAGTATTTCTATATACACCCAACAGAAATATTTATAATTAAATATTGTTTAAGCTGTCTTAAAGAAGATTTTCCCATAAGCAATCCACATTTATTGGTAAACAATATATATACTTCTAATTTATATCAACTTGCCTTCGAGCCGACAAGCTCAACAATTCAATAAACAATATGATAATATAACACAATAATTTCAAAAACATTTTAAAAATGTACTCGGAAAATAAAAGAAATTTTAGAACCAATGACGAATTTGAATAATTAATCCAGCTGATCTTGAAATATTAGTAATTCGGAGTGGTCTTAATAGCCGTCCGTACCTTGCCCATCCTTAGATGTACCTGTAATTTGTTTACTTTCTGCTAACGACCACAACAACTTGATAGAGGGTATCATCTCGTGCAGGACTCATTATGTAAGACCATTTACGTGTTTTACTATAGCCATTGCCCTGCTTCTCTCAACGCTCTTCGCTCTTCGACTCGAGCTGCAATTTCCGCTCCAAATGCTCGCTCTCGGCTCGTTGCCGAGGGAAATTATTAAAAGCGAAAACGGGCGCGCTATTATTTTTGACACTGATAAATTTACAGCTCAGACCTTGGAGTTGTAACCTCCTTTAGTACTTACTGTGCATCTGTATTTGTGCCTGGCCTAGCCTGGGCGGGGCTGGGCTGGGTTGGGTTGGCTTGCCCTGGAAGTGGCACAACTCAGCAGGGGGAGGGTTGCGGTGCGGTGCGGGGTGTGAGGCTGCCACATGGCTAACGGGGAAGTAATATAAATCGGACCCCGGGGATAAATAAGTTTGTGTTAGTTATGACAATGTGTTGGACTCTCATGGAAATGCATTTGTATGTGTTTAAGTGTATGTGTTCTGTGCGGTGTGTGTGTGTGTGTGTGTGTGTATACGGTGGGTACGTTTAGAACTATGGAACGCTTAATTATGCAAAATATTGTCAGAGAATGCAACAGTAATGCAGTTCTTATTAAATTGATTTCTTACTGAAAACTAGGTATATAAGAATTCTTTTCTTGAGCTTATATTCTTACAACTTTTCTTAATGAATAGAAAATAAGAAAAATTCAAAATAGGAAATTAAAAAAAAATATTGAACAATATATAAATATATTTATTTTTATATATTTCTAATTATTAATCAGAGCTACGACCGGAGAAAGCTGTAATGTCCTGTTTCTGATACTACAAAAAACTTGCCTTTTAATTTTAAAGCAACTTTGAAGTTTCTCTGCTCAGTTGGTCAGTTTCTTTTTAATAATCTCACATTTTTTCTTAATAAATAGAAAATCAGTAAAATTTCTAAATAGGACATTACAATAAATAGCAAACTTTTCAAAAATTATGAAGATTATATGAATTATTAAATTTTAACAAAACTCTGACAACTCTACTTATCATACTTAGTTTAAACTGGCCCAATCTACTGTTGAATAAATAAAACAAAATTTATTTTTTTTTATATTACTAAGAATTAATCTGAGATTCAGCTATTCTGTCCTGTTTTGCTTCTGTAAAAACTTGTTTAATTTTAAAGCTCAGTTGGTCCGCTTTTCAAATGAATCTTAATCAATTTAATCAAAAGAATCATAAATTCAATTACCAAATTATATCTGCTCTGAGTTAAGTATTTAAATGAACTTCCCAAAAATATATGCAACTATACTTTAATTTTTTATTTTTTTTTTGTATTTTAATTTGCTTTTATTTCCCCTCTAAAGTACAATGTTTTATTTAAAGCTAAATTATAATTTGTAGTATTTTTCCGAGTTTTAGCGATTGCTTTTCAACAGTAACATTTCTTTAGTTTACTTAATGAATTTGCTAAGTTTAAAAAATAATTAATATAGATTACAAAGGAAAATGGGAAAGAAAACCTTTAAATGATCAAAGAATTTAAGAATTGTCTAAATATTAAATGAACTTATAAAAAAATCAAGTTTTTAATTCAAATAAATAAAGTTTTTAATACAATTTATAAACACATAAACACACACTTCTGTGGGCTTATTTCAAAAGTGGAAATTAGAACAAATATATAAATAAATAAGATTTGTATGCATCGCTTAATGCCATAAAGTAAACTTTAAATGGTTTTTAAAATTTGTATATTTTATTTATTTCCCTTCAACAAATTTAGACTATTGAAAATGTTTTTATCATAATTTTTTTCTTCTCTCTCTTTTTATTTACAATCTGTCTGTTTAAACAATAAATAAATTGTATAATTAATATTAAATTAACAGAAATAGCAGTTTTCCAATGAGCCCTGCTATTATATATAACATCTTTTCAGTTTGTTGGATTTATCTATCGGGGAGATCGAGAATGTGGTATATTTTCAGTCTTCTTACTGTTAAACTGTCTGTACTACTAGACTTAAGGCTAAATTATTATGGAGTCTGTCGATGTATTTCTTGCCAGTTTTATTTATTTCTTCTTTTATGGTTGGAATATTAAGATCTTTGTGAATATTTGCATTAGATACGTAAAAAGGAGCATTGACAATGAGTCGCAAAGTTTTTGATTGGTAACGCTGAAGTATCTCAATATTTGAGTTGCTAGCAGTTCCCCAGAGCTGTATAGCGTAGGTCCAAACAGGCTTCAGTATGGATTTGTAATTTAAATATAAAGTACCTTTAAAAATGTAAGCAAAAATGTAAAATGCAGCTGCACTTTCGAAGTTAATATAAAACAAAACTTACAAGCCATTAGAGCAAAAGTTCTTTATTAAATATATATTATCTTAATATTTTCTATTGCAGTTGCTACTTTTGCTGACTTTTGTGAGCTGAAAACAAATGCCTGGCAGGCGGCAGGGAGGAGGCAGGAGGCAGGTGCAACGGAAGTGCAAGGTACGTAAATAAGTCAAAGTGCAGTCCAAATGCTTGGGCCATAAATAAACGAACAACAATGTTTAAAAGCCAAGCCAAGTTGCTTGACTAACCAAAAAGGCAATATAAGAAGCTAAAGAGACAAAAAAAAAATACATATATTAAGTGCTAAACTTTTGGTGCTGCCTGTCAGAAAGGAACAACGACGGCAGTAGTATAAAAAAATTAAATAATAATAAAAAAAAAATGCAAAAAAATTGTGCGAAGACTGGCGTGCATTGTAAGTAAGTGCCACGCCCACTGGCAACGCCCACGCCCACTGCCATGGAGTAATTCATAAAAGCGTATCCATGTTAAATTCTTGGCGCAACGTCGCGCATTGTTTGACTTGAACTATGCGAAAGTTATTTCTTTATTTAAAGTCAAGAGCGCTATTGTTAACTTGTTTTTTGACCCAACCAAAACCAGCCAAGTAACCACCCACACACACACACACTCGCACACACACACACACACACGCGTACGCACAATTTTCATGCGGGACGCTTTTTGTGCAAATTTTTCGCCAAAGTCAAAGCAGGAAACCCTTTTTTGGACCGACATGCTTAAGCTCAAGCTTTATGAGCCAACTAAAGGGAAGTGTGTGGAGCGGTCTGGGGGGCAATATATTAGAGTGTGTGTCCTCGCTGGTGTTAAGTCAGCTAAAAGCCTTTGGCACCCCCTCCCAAACCACTTGAATTTGGTCGCCGGCGCAACTTTTCAGTAACGGATGCAAGCTGAATTACTAGCTATACCAGGCATAGCATACAGCAGGCGGTGGGGGGAGGAGGCAGTGACATTCCACACCCTCATTTTTACTTCCCGCACATAGCCAGATGACTATTTTTGTGGTCCTTAGGAATTTCAGGGTAAGGACACGAACGGAGGCCAAAGTTTTATGCGCGCCACCAAAAGTGCAGTCAACGCACTTAGACACTAAAAATATGACTTGTGAATGGGTTTGGGATTGGGATTGGGATTGAGATTGGAATTGGTCTGATGTCTGCTGGGGCTTATACCACAGTTTTGAGTTAAATAAGTGCGAAACAGTTTAGAAAATAGAGACGCAAACGCAGCTTAAAGTATTTTGAAATGAAAAATGTGCTGAAAGAAATTTTAAATTGATTTAAGAATTGCTGTGCTCAATTCTTACACCCTAGCAGTGGGTATTATTTTGTCAGGAAAAGTTTTGTGCATAAAGGAGACGTTTCTGGTCCCACAAAGTATATATATGCTTGATCAGCCGATGTCCGTCTGTTCGTCTGTTTCTATGCAAGCTAGTCACTCAGTTTTAAAGCTATCGTAATGAAACTTGACAGAGATCCTTTTCTTTGCTGCAGGCAGTACATATGTCGGAACCGGACGGATCGGACCACTATAACATATAGCTGCCATAGGAATGATCGGTCGACAGTTATGTTCTTGTATGAAAAACTTTTTTGTTTATAAAGATATCCTCACCAAACTCACCCAAACGTTTACACAATTGAATACCAAATCTGGTCAAAATATCGGACCAGCTACTATCACCAAGCTGGCAACTAAGATGTTTATGCATAGGAAAATACTGTAAGTAAATACGATTCATAAACTTTAAGGATATTTCACAACCATACACCTTCACGTTAAAAAATAAAGATTATTAAATTAAAATTAAAATTCAGATGAGTACACTTTTTTAAGGTCTTTGTAACATTGATCATTTAACCTCTCAATAGATTGTGACTGAGTAGAGAATACTTTGCGTATTTAGGGTGCTCAAATCTCTGGTACTGCAGAACGTGGGAGGGCAGATTCTTCTCAGAACATTATTGGTGTGTTTTGTGATGTGAGTTTTAAATTAATATCATATAACCAAGTCTCAAAAAGCTTATAAAATTCGACCAAATTTGGTGAAAATCGGACCATAGTCCTTAGGCATATCGGCACATATGGTCATTCCATTTTTGGGTTTGAAATCGATGACCTTACTTACCCCTAAGACTAAGCACAAGTCTATTAGAAACCATCTACTTATGTAGAAGCCAGAGAAGCATCCTGTGTGCTTTATGTAGAACAGTTTCAATCAAGGAGAGATAGATATCCCCTACGCTTTCCCAACGCTTCCGTGTTTAAAAAGGAACAGTTAATTAATTTTAATTTTCTTGAAATAAAGGTCTTTAACAGAAAACAAAATATATACATTTTGAATTCCAAGCACAATGAATCGAGTCATGTTTCAGCTGTGCACAAAACTGAAGTGCAGATTGAAGAAACTTTTAAAGAAATTTTTCTTTTGAATTTGCTTTCAGCTCATACTCTTTCTAAAACCCCATGCAATGTAATTAACGCTTAATAAAAATACACAATATTTGAATTTTTTTATATATTGCTAAAAACTTATGCCAATTAGCAATGTATAAAATGTCTAATGGGAAATTTGAGACTTGATTGATGCATATGCATTAAAGCTAATACGAAACATTGCAAATATATAAAAACCCCTACTCATATCCTTGATTTGACATTTGATTATCACTAAATCTATTTTCATTAAATGCTATACAATTTTTAAGCCCTCTTAGGGATGCAACTATGCAACAATATTTGATTTTTATATACAATTTTTATTCGTTTACTTTGTTAAACATATTTTCTGTGCGTTTTTTATACGCTTTGCCAATGATTTATTGCGCAAATTTCATTAATTTGCTGCGCTGTCATAAAACGACATCAGCTAAAGAGAGAAAAAATACAAATAAATAAAATATAAAAAATAAAATAAATTTGATTGGCGCGTGTGTGCGTGCGCCGCATTGGTGTTAAACAAATTTTATAGCCTACCTATGGGCGCACTTATATAACCAAAATATACGAGTTTACGAATGTATTTATGGCCCACCGCCAGAAAACTCATTACACTCGCGCTGCCTGTTGAAATTTTAAAATATATATTCGTTGCTCGTTTCGCCTTATTTTGGTTTTACAATGTCAAATAACACATGTTCATTTCGAGGGTTCGCGCTACGTGTCAGAAATTAAGAAGTGCCCCGTGAACAATGTGGCCGAACCTAGTCGAATTTATAGCTCAAATTGCTAGAAACAACACAGCAAACTTTTCAAGGGGTAATTTCATTTTGTCACGCATTGTGTAACGCATTGAAGGAGACATTTCAGAACACACAAGTAAAACAATCCTTATAAGGCAGCATAAGGTTGCAACAGAGAGACAGACATCTCTCAATTTGTCAATTTAAAAGCTATCGCAATGAAACTTGGCACAAATGTCTATATTTATTCCAAACAGTACCTATACAGGATATATCTGGATTGGACCAGTTTATCATATCCTCATCTGAATTTTGGAATGAAAATTTTGACTTTTTATCCTATCATATCCTCATCTGAATTTTGGAATGAAAATTTTGACTTTTTATCCTATCCAAACTCCCAAAATGAAAGTTACATTATAATTTTTGTTTACTAGCTGACTTAATTGGATCATAATCACATAATTCCATCGTATAACTGCCATAGCACGATCGGTAGAGAGGTGAATATGGAATTGTTTTACTACTAAGTTAGTCTTTAGTTAACATCTACCAACTGTAACTGTAAATATGTAGATCCTGCATGATTAAACCCAATACATGGTAGGGTAAGGTCGCAAGGTGCCGATCACAACCACCACACAATGGAAGAAAACAAAAAAAAAATATACTATGAACAACTTTTTTGTTTTTACTCCCTGTACCCATAAAATAAGGAAAAGGGGGTATTAATTCTGTACAAATGTATGTTTCTCTATAAAGCTTTGGCAGCTCGCAGAAGACAAACGTATATTTATTGATACTCCCCCTTCTTCATTTTCTTATCTCTTTCTTTTTCATCTATTTTTTTTCCTTCCCCTTCCTCTTTCTTTTTTCTCCTTCTCTCTCTAACTGGGAGAGTCATATATTGTGGGGCGACGACGCTTCTTTATTTGGTATATTACTAGTATTTTACTGATAAAAAAAATACCAAAAAAATCCCCGTTTCAGCAATTTTCCAGAAGTCAAAAACTACCAAACATTTAAAATAAGAGTTCGATTATGCTTTTTAAATAAAAATGGAAATTTAATTATTATTTCATAATTTTATTTTTTATCGAAAAATTAAAGTTGTTTGTTAATTATTTGATAAAAATTATAAATAAAAGTTTATCCTGTTTCCATGATACTGCATCCCGGTAAAGTATATCTAACATTTTCTCGTTCAGTTAAATAATTAGTTCTGGTTTGAATTTTTTAAACTAATTACTCTTATTGGCGATTGCAGTTAAAAACACAATTTTGACTGGCTTTGACGGTGAATAGATTTTCTTTTTGTTATGGCGTTTCTGTGAAAATTGTTGCTTTACAAAATAACTGAAAAATATTTCTAAATATTGCAACCAAGGTCAGCAATTCTTATCTTAAGCAAACTTTAGATGTTGATCAGGTTTTTATCAAAATACAACTTAAATATCTTATGTTGTTTAGCTGCCATAGAAACAAGCGTTTTTATAGATATTTGAAGCAAGCTCAGCAAATGGGAATTAAATTATATTTTAAATAGTTCGCTTAGATTGGATGCAATACGAAAGTCTATAAATAATAGCCTGCCTTAGGCACAATCGTTTGAAAATAGTTTTGCTTTTATGTGCAAAAATATTGCTGCCAGGGTATATTTGGCACGCCTTTCCTCATTTTTTTTTATTTATTTTTGTGAAACGCTCCAAAGCAAATCCATAGATCGTGTCTAATTTATGAGCGGTAAAAATCTCGCGCTTTACTCATACAACAACGCATATTACAAGCAGCACGTTACACATACGCAGCGTGCGCGGTCGCCCTTATAAGTATGCTATAGGAAATTTACTTTTTTCTAATTTACGCCTTATGTGTTCTGTCTGCCTGTCTCTCGCTCTCTCTCTGTCTGTCTTACTCTCGCTCTCTGCTGGCCCGGGACAAGCCGAGCATTTTCCATTAAGTCTGCAGCTGCTTTCCTCATAATTCATAGCACTCCGTGCGACACACACACACACACACACACACAAACACAAACACCACCCACACAGAGAGAAAGTGGGAGCGCGTCACGGTTTGGGGGGCATGTTAATTTGTAGGCCGCTGTAGGCGGAAGTCCTTTTGGGTCTTTAAACGCAAATGAAAGGCGAACCGAAGCTTTTACTGCTGCCATGAGCTCATGTATCATTTGTGTGCTTGTGTGTGTGTGAGTGCCTCTTTTACCCAGCTTTCCCCTCTCTTTTCCTATGTGCGTGTTGCTCTAAATTAGATTTTCATTTGCGTGGGCGCCGTTGATGTCCTTGTCCTGCCGTTGTTATTGGTAGCACTTTAAGCGCTACGTCTACTTAGACTTTATGACCTGACACATAAAACCCTTTTGAACCTGACCCCACACATCTTGTTAGCCTTTGTGCAAAATCAATGGCAAAATTAATTAATCCAAATTGGAGCTGAGCTTGCCATAACTTGTCGAACATATGAAGTTGTGCTTGTTCGACAAGTTCTTAAACAATAAGCGTTTTTCAAGTCCTTCAATAGTTTTCTCACACATTTTCTCTTTATCTTAACTGTCGTCAATGAATTGTGAAATTTTTAAGTAAATCAGCCAGAAATTGCCTTCAAATACATTGCGGTACCAAATTTATTATTAAGTTTTATTTGAAATGCGTGCGTCAAAGCCAAGTTAAGTGAGACAGCCATAAGTCCCGACCTGGGCCTGTCAACAGCTGTCAGCTGCCATTCTATATTGATTATAGACGCTTGTATTGGTTCTCATACTCTATTTGCAACAAATAACTGAATTGGGTATAATAATCTTTTAATGTAGGTAACAGACAGAAATAAAATACGCTAAAAGAAAGCATCCGTATAAGGTATTCCTTTTCGAGATCAGCTAATTGATTTTCTGTCTGATTGCTTTTGATTTTAGCTTATAACTATCGATATTCATCGATAATTTAAATTATTTCCATCGAAACTATCATGTGAAAGCATAATCTATAAGATCTTAATATACGA
>JBAMCL010000367.1:0-42642 GCA_037075165.1 Hirtodrosophila histrioides | reverse complement strand
AACGGTAAGAGATCGAGCAAATCTGTAAATGCAGTTCGAAAGAGTATAAAAATACCTAAAAAACAAAAAAACTTTCAATGGAATCGGTTAAGAATTGTAAAAGTTAAAACAAAAGCCGACCAAAAAAAAAAAAAAAAATCTCTCGTGTCGGACAAAATGGTCAATATCTCCGAAACGGCAAGAGATAGAGCAAATCTGAGCAAAAAACCGACCCAAAATCTCTCGTGTCGAACATATTGGTCAATATCTCCGAAACGGTAAGAGATCGAGCAAATCTGTAAATGCAGTTCGAAAGAGTATAAAAATACCTAAAAAACAAAAAAACTTTCAATGGAATCGGTTAAGAATTGTAAAAGTTAGAGCAAAAGACGACCAAAAAAAAAAAAAAATCTCTCGTGTCGGACAAAATGGTCAATATCTCCGAAACGGTAAGAGATAGAGCAAATCTGAGCAAAAAACCGACCCAAAATTTCTCGTGTCGGACATATTGGTCAATATCTCCGAAACGGTAAGAGATCGAGCAAATCTGTAAATGCAGTTCGAAAGAGTATAAAAATACCTAAAAAACAAAAAAAACTTTCAATGGAATCGGTTAAGAATTGTAAAAGTTTGAGCAAAAGCCGACCAAAAAAAAAATCTCGTGTCGGACAAATGGTCAATATCTCCGAAACGGTAAGAGATAGCGTAAATCTGAGCAAAAAACCGACCCAAAATTTCTCGTGTCGGACATATTGGTCAATATCTCCGAAACGGTAAGAGATCGAGCAAATCTGTAAATGCAGTTCGAAAGAGTATAAAAATACCTAAAAAACAAAAAAACTTTCAATGGAATCGGTTAAGAATTGTAAAAGTTAGAGCAAAAGCCGACCAAAAAAAAAAAAAAATCTCTCGTGTCGGACAAAATGGTCAATATCTCCGAAACGGTAAGAGATAGAGCAAATCTGAGCAAAAAACCGACCCAAAATTTCTCGTGTCGGACATATTGGTCAATATCTCCGAAACGGTAAGAGATCGATCAAATCTGTAAATGCAGTTCGAAAGAGTATAAAAATACCTAAAAAACAAAAAAACTTTCAATGGAATCGGTTAAGAATTGTAAAAGTTAGAGCAAAAGCCGACCAAAAAAAAAAAAAAAATCTCTCGTGTCGGACAAAATGGTCAATATCTCCGAAACGGTAAGAGATAGAGCAAATCTGAGCAAAAAACCGACCCAAAATTTCTCGTGTCGGACATATTGGTCAATATCTCCGAAACGGTGAGAGATCGAGCAAATCTGTAAATGCAGTTCGAAAGAGTATAAAAATACCTAAAAAACAAAAAAACTTTCAATGGAATCGGTTAAGAATTGTAAAAGTTTGAGCAAAAGCCGACCAAAAAAAAAAAAAATCTCTCGTGTCGGACAAAATGGTCAATATCTCCGAAACGGTAAGAGATAGAGCAAATCTGAGCAAAAAACCGACCCAAAATTTCTCGTGTCGGACATAATGGTCAATATCTCCGAAACGGTGAGAGATCGAGCAAATCTGTAAATGCAGTTCGAAAGAGTATAAAAATACCTAAAAAACAAAAAAACTTTCAATGGAATCGGTTAAGAATTGTAAAAGTTAGAGCAAAAGCCGACCAAAAAAAAAAAAAATCTCTCGTGTCGGACAAAATGGTCAATATCTCCGAAACGGTAAGAGATAGAGCAAATCTGAGCAAAAAACCGACCCAAAATTTCTCGTGTCGGACATATTGGTCAATATCTCCGAAACGGTAAGAGATCGAGCAAATCTGTAAATGCAGTTCGAAAGAGTATAAAAATACCTAAAAAACAAAAAAACTTTCAATGGAATCGGTTAAGAATTGTAAAAGTTAGAGCAAAAGCCGACCAAAAAAAAAAAAAATCTCTCGTGTCGGACAAAATGGTCAATATCTCCGAAACGGTAAGAGATAGAGCAAATCTGAGCAAAAAACCGACCCAAAATTTCTCGTGTCGGACATATTGGTCAATATCTCCGAAACGGTAAGAGATCGAGCAAATCTGTAAATGCAGTTCGAAAGAGTATAAAAATACCTAAAAAACAAAAAAACTTTCAATGGAATCGGTTAAGAATTGTAAAAGTTAGAGCAAAAGCCGACCAAAAAAAAAAAAATCTCTCGTGTCGGACAAAATGGTCAATATCTCCGAAACGGTAAGAGATCGAGCAAATCTGTAAATGCAGTTCGAAAGAGTATAAAAATACCTAAAAAACAAAAAAACTTTCAATGAAATCGGTTAAGAATTGTAAAAGTTAGAGCAAAAGCCGACCAAAAAAAAAAAAAAATCTCTCGTGTCGGACAAAATGGTCAATATCTCCGAAACGGTAAGAGATAGAGCAAATCTGAGCAAAAAACCGACCCAAAATTTCTCGTGTCGGACATATTGGTCAATATCTCCGAAACGGTAAGAGATCGAGCAAATCTGTAAATGCAGTTCGAAAGAGTATAAAAATACCTAAAAAACAAAAAAACTTTCAATGGAATCGGTTAAGAATTGTAAAAGTTAGAGCAAAAGCCGACCAAAAAAAAAAAAAAAATCTCTCGTGTCGGACAAAATGGTCAATATCTCCGAAACGGTAAGAGATAGAGCAAATCTGAGCAAAAAACCGACCCAAAATTTCTCGTGTCGGACATATTGGTCAATATCTCCGAAACGGTGAGAGATCGAGCAAATCTGTAAATGCAGTTCGAAAGAGTATAAAAATACCTAAAAAACAAAAAAACTTTCAATGGAATCGGTTAAGAATTGTAAAAGTTAGAGCAAAAGCCGACCAAAAAAAAAAAAAAATCTCTCGTGTCGGACAAAATGGTCAATATCTCCGAAACGGTAAGAGATAGAGCAAATCTGAGCAAAAAACCGACCCAAAATTTCTCGTGTCGGACATATTGGTCAATATCTCCGAAACGGTAAGAGATCGAGCAAATCTGTAAATGCAGTTCGAAAGAGTATAAAAATACCTAAAAAACAAAAAAACTTTCAATGGAATCGGTTAAGAATTGTAAAAGTTAGAGCAAAAGCCGACCAAAAAAAAAAAAAAATCTCGTGTCGGACAAAATGGTCAATATCTCCGAAACGGTAAGAGATAGAGCAAATCTGAGCAAAAAACCGACCCAAAATTTCTCGTGTCGGACATATTGGTCAATATCTCCGAAACGGTAAGAGATCGAGCAAATCTGTAAATGCAGTTCGAAAGAGTATAAAAATACCTAAAAAACAAAAAAACTTTCAATGGAATCGGTTAAGAATTGTAAAAGTTAGAGCAAAAGCCGACCAAAAAAAAAAAAAATCTCTCGTGTCGGACAAAATGGTCAATATCTCCGAAACGGTAAGAGATCGAGCAAATCTGTAAATGCAGTTCGAAAGAGTATAAAAATACCTAAAAAACAAAAAAAACTTTCAATGGAATCGGTTAAGAATTGTAAAAGTTTGAGCAAAAGCCGACCAAAAAAAAAAATAAAAATCTCTCGTGTCGGACAAAATGGTCAATATCTCCGAAACGGTAAGAGATAGAGCAAATCTGAGCAAAAAACCGACCCAAAATTTCTCGTGTCGGACATATTGGTCAATATCTCCGAAACGGTGAGAGATCGAGCAAATCTGTAAATGCAGTTCGAAAGAGTATAAAAATACCTAAAAAACAAAAAAACTTTCAATGGAATCGGTTAAGAATTGTAAAAGTTAGAGCAAAAGCCGACCAAAAAAAAAAAAAATCTCTCGTGTCGGACAAAATGGTCAATATCTCCGAAACGGTAAGAGATAGAGCAAATCTGAGCAAAAAACCGACCCAAAATTTCTCGTGTCGGACATATTGGTCAATATCTCCGAAACGGTAAGAGATCGAGCAAATCTGTAAATGCAGTTCGAAAGAGTATAAAAATACCTAAAAAACAAAAAAACTTTCAATGGAATCGGTTAAGAATTGTAAAAGTTAGAGCAAAAGCCGACCAAAAAAAAAACGGTAAGAGATAGAGTAAATCTGAGCAAAAAACCGACCCAAAATTTCTCGTGTCGGACATATTGGTCAATATCTCCGAAACGGTAAGAGATCGAGCAAATCTGTAAATGCAGTTCGAAAGAGTATAAAAATACCTAAAAAACAAAAAAACTTTCAATGGAATCGGTTAAGAATTGTAAAAGTTAGAGCAAAAGCCGACCAAAAAAAAAAAAAATCTCTCGTGTCGGACAAAATGGTCAATATCTCCGAAACGGTAAGAGATCGAGCAAATCTGTAAATGCAGTTCGAAAGAGTATAAAAATACCTAAAAAACAAAAAAACTTTCAATGGAATCGGTTAAGAATTGTAAAAGTTTGAGCAAAAGCCGACCAAAAAAAAAAAAAAAAATCTCTCGTGTCGGACAAAATGGTCAATATCTCCGAAACGGTAAGAGATAGAGCAAATCTGAGCAAAAAACCGACCCAAAATTTCTCGTGTCGGACATATTGGTCAATATCTCCGAAACGGTAAGAGATCGAGCAAATCTGTAAATGCAGTTCGAAAGAGTATAAAAATACCTAAAAAACAAAAAAACTTTCAATGGAATCGGTTAAGAATTGTAAAAGTTAGAGCAAAAGCCGACCAAAAAAAAAAAAAAAAAATCTCGTGTCGGACAAAATGGTCAATATCTCCGAAACGGTAAGAGATAGAGCAAATCTGAGCAAAAAACCGACCCAAAATTTCTCGTGTCGGACATATTGGTCAATATCTCCGAAACGGTAAGAGATCGAGCAAATCTGTAAATGCAGTTCGAAAGAGTATAAAAATACCTAAAAAACAAAAAAACTTTCAATGGAATCGGTTAAGAATTGTAAAAGTTAGAGCAAAAGCCGACCAAAAAAAAAAAAAATCTCTCGTGTCGGACAAAATGGTCAATATCTCCGAAACGGTAAGAGATAGAGCAAATCTGAGCAAAAAACCGACCCAAAATTTCTCGTGTCGGACATATTGGTCAATATCTCCGAAACGGTAAGAGATCGAGCAAATCTGTAAATGCAGTTCGAAAGAGTATAAAAATACCTAAAAAACAAAAAAACTTTCAATGGAATCGGTTAAGAATTGTAAAAGTTAGAGCAAAAGCCGACCAAAAAAAAAAAAAATCTCGTGTCGGACAAAATGGTCAATATCTCCGAAACGGTAAGAGATAGAGCAAATCTGAGCAAAAAACCGACCCAAAATTTCTCGTGTCGGACATATTGGTCAATATCTCCGAAACGGTGAGAGATCGAGCAAATCTGTAAATGCAGTTCGAAAGAGTATAAAAATACCTAAAAAACAAAAAAACTTTCAATGGAATCGGTTAAGAATTGTAAAAGTTAGAGCAAAAGCCGACCAAAAAAAAAAAAAAATCTCTCGTGTCGGACATATTGGTCAATATCTCCGAAACGGTGAGAGATCGAGCAAATCTGTAAATGCAGTTCGAAAGAGTATAAAAATACCTAAAAAACAAAAAAAAACTTTCAATGGAATCGGTTAAGAATTGTAAAAGTTAGAGCAAAAGCCGACCAAAAAAAAAAAAATCTCTCGTGTCGGACAAAATGGTCAATATCTCCGAAACGGTAAGAGATAGAGCAAATCTGAGCAAAAAACCGACCCAAAATTTCTCGTGTCGGACATATTGGTCAATATCTCCGAAACGGTGAGAGATCGAGCAAATCTGTAAATGCAGTTCGAAAGAGTATAAAAATACCTAAAAAACAAAAAAACTTTCAATGGAATCGGTTAAGAATTGTAAAAGTTAGAGCAAAAGCCGACCAAAAAAAAAAAAAAAATCTCTCGTGTCGGACAAAATGGTCAATATCTCCGAAACGGTAAGAGATAGAGCAAATCTGAGCAAAAAACCGACCCAAAATTTCTCGTGTCGGACATATTGGTCAATATCTCCGAAACGGTAAGAGATCGAGCAAATCTGTAAATGCAGTTCGAAAGAGTATAAAAATACCTAAAAAACAAAAAAACTTTCAATGGAATCGGTTAAGAATTGTAAAAGTTAGAGCAAAAGCCGACCAAAAAAAAAAAAAAATCTCTCGTGTCGGACAAAATGGTCAATATCTCCGAAACGGTAAGAGATAGAGCAAATCTGAGCAAAAAACCGACCCAAAATTTCTCGTGTCGGACATATTGGTCAATATCTCCGAAACGGTAAGAGATCGAGCAAATCTGTAAATGCAGTTCGAAAGAGTATAAAAATACCTAAAAAACAAAAAAACTTTCAATGGAATCGGTTAAGAATTGTAAAAGTTAGAGCAAAAGCCGACCAAAAAAAAAAAAAAATCTCTCGTGTCGGACAAAATGGTCAATATCTCCGAAACGGTAAGAGATAGAGCAAATCTGAGCAAAAAACCGACCCAAAATTTCTCGTGTCGGACATATTGGTCAATATCTCCGAAACGGTAAGAGATCGAGCAAATCTGTAAATGCAGTTCGAAAGAGTATAAAAATACCTAAAAAACAAAAAAACTTTCAATGGAATCGGTTAAGAATTGTAAAAGTTAGAGCAAAAGCCGACCAAAAAAAAAAAAAAATCTCTCGTGTCGGACAAAATGGTCAATATCTCCGAAACGGTAAGAGATAGAGCAAATCTGAGCAAAAAACCGACCCAAAATTTCTCGTGTCGGACATATTGGTCAATATCTCCGAAACGGTAAGAGATCGAGCAAATCTGTAAATGCAGTTCGAAAGAGTATAAAAATACCTAAAAAACAAAAAAACTTTCAATGGAATCGGTTAAGAATTGTAAAAGTTAGAGCAAAAGCCGACCAAAAAAAAAAAAAAATCTCTCGTGTCGGACAAAATGGTCAATATCTCCGAAACGGTAAGAGATAGAGCAAATCTGAGCAAAAAACCGACCCAAAATCTCTCGTGTCGGACATATTGGTCAATATCTCCGAAACGGTAAGAGATCGAGCAAATCTGTAAATGCAGTTCGAAAGAGTATAAAAATACCTAAAAAACAAAAAAACTTTCAATGGAATCGGTTAAGAATTGTAAAAGTTAGAGCAAAAGCCGACCAAAAAAAAAAAAAAAATCTCTCGTGTCGGACAAAATGGTCAATATCTCCGAAACGGTAAGAGATAGAGCAAATCTGAGCAAAAAACCGACCCAAAATTTCTCGTGTCGGACATATTGGTCAATATCTCCGAAACGGTAAGAGATCGAGCAAATCTGTAAATGCAGTTCGAAAGAGTATAAAAATACCTAAAAAACAAAAAAACTTTCAATGGAATCGGTTAAGAATTGTAAAAGTTAGAGCAAAAGCCGACCAAAAAAAAAAAAAAATCTCTCGTGTCGGACAAAATGGTCAATATCTCCGAAACGGTAAGAGATAGAGCAAATCTGAGCAAAAAACCGACCCAAAATCTCTCGTGTCGGACATATTGGTCAATATCTCCGAAACGGTAAGAGATCGAGCAAATCTGTAAATGCAGTTCGAAAGAGTATAAAAATACCTAAAAAACAAAAAAACTTTCAATGGAATCGGTTAAGAATTGTAAAAGTTAGAGCAAAAGCCGACCAAAAAAAAAAAAAAAATCTCTCGTGTCGGACAAAATGGTCAATATCTCCGAAACGGTAAGAGATAGAGCAAATCTGAGCAAAAAACCGACCCAAAATTTCTCGTGTCGGACATATTGGTCAATATCTCCGAAACGGTAAGAGATCGAGCAAATCTGTAAATGCAGTTCGAAAGAGTATAAAAATACCTAAAAAACAAAAAAACTTTCAATGGAATCGGTTAAGAATTGTAAAAGTTAGAGCAAAAGCCGACCAAAAAAAAAAAAAAACTCTCGTGTCGGACAAAATGGTCAATATCTCCGAAACGGTAAGAGATAGAGCAAATCTGAGCAAAAAACCGACCCAAAATTTCTCGTGTCGGACATATTGGTCAATATCTCCGAAACGGTAAGAGATCGAGCAAATCTGTAAATGCAGTTCGAAAGAGTATAAAAATACCTAAAAAACAAAAAAACTTTCAATGGAATCGGTTAAGAATTGTAAAAGTTAGAGCAAAAGCCGACCAAAAAAAAAAAAAATCTCTCGTGTCGGACATATTGGTCAATATCTCCGAAACGGTGAGAGATCGAGCAAATCTGTAAATGCAGTTCGAAAGAGTATAAAAATACCTAAAAAACAAAAAAACTTTCAATGGAATCGGTTAAGAATTGTAAAAGTTAGAGCAAAAGCCGACCAAAAAAAAAAAAAATCTCTCGTGTCGGACAAAATGGTCAATATCTCCGAAACGGTAAGAGATAGAGCAAATCTGAGCAAAAAACCGACCCAAAATTTCTCGTGTCGGACATATTGGTCAATATCTCCGAAACGGTAAGAGATCGAGCAAATCTGTAAATGCAGTTCGAAAGAGTATAAAAATACCTAAAAAACAAAAAAACTTTCAATGGAATCGGTTAAGAATTGTAAAAGTTAGAGCAAAAGCCGACCAAAAAAAAAAAAAAATCTCTCGTGTCGGACAAAATGGTCAATATCTCCGAAACGGTAAGAGATAGAGCAAATCTGAGCAAAAAACCGACCCAAAATTTCTCGTGTCGGACATATTGGTCAATATCTCCGAAACGGTAAGAGATCGAGCAAATCTGTAAATGCAGTTCGAAAGAGTATAAAAATACCTAAAAAACAAAAAAACTTTCAATGGAATCGGTTAAGAATTGTAAAAGTTAGAGCAAAAGCCGACCAAAAAAAAAAAAAAAATCTCTCGTGTCGGACAAAATGGTCAATATCTCCGAAACGGTAAGAGATAGAGCAAATCTGAGCAAAAAACCGACCCAAAATTTCTCGTGTCGGACATATTGGTCAATATCTCCGAAACGGTAAGAGATCGAGCAAATCTGTAAATGCAGTTCGAAAGAGTATAAAAATACCTAAAAAACAAAAAAAACTTTCAATGGAATCGGTTAAGAATTGTAAAAGTTAGAGCAAAAGCCGACCAAAAAAAAAAAAAAATCTCTCGTGTCGGACAAAATGGTCAATATCTCCGAAACGGTAAGAGATAGAGCAAATCTGAGCAAAAAACCGACCCAAAATTTCTCGTGTCGGACATATTGGTCAATATCTCCGAAACGGTGAGAGATCGAGCAAATCTGTAAATGCAGTTCGAAAGAGTATAAAAATACCTAAAAAACAAAAAAACTTTCAATGGAATCGGTTAAGAATTGTAAAAGTTAGAGCAAAAGCCGACCAAAAAAAAAAAAAAAATCTCTCGTGTCGGACAAAATGGTCAATATCTCCGAAACGGTAAGAGATAGAGCAAATCTGAGCAAAAAACCGACCCAAAATTTCTCGTGTCGGACATATTGGTCAATATCTCCGAAACGGTGAGAGATCGAGCAAATCTGTAAATGCAGTTCGAAAGAGTATAAAAATACCTAAAAAACAAAAAAACTTTCAATGGAATCGGTTAAGAATTGTAAAAGTTAGAGCAAAAGCCGACCAAAAAAAAAAAAAAAATCTCTCGTGTCGGACAAAATGGTCAATATCTCCGAAACGGTAAGAGATAGAGCAAATCTGAGCAAAAAACCGACCCAAAATTTCTCGTGTCGGACATATTGGTCAATATCTCCGAAACGGTGAGAGATCGAGCAAATCTGTAAATGCAGTTCGAAAGAGTATAAAAATACCTAAAAAACAAAAAAACTTTCAATGGAATCGGTTAAGAATTGTAAAAGTTAGAGCAAAAGCCGACCAAAAAAAAAAAAAAAAATCTCTCGTGTCGGACAAAATGGTCAATATCTCCGAAACGGTAAGAGATAGAGCAAATCTGAGCAAAAAACCGACCCCAAAATTTCTCGTGTCGGACATATTGGTCAATATCTCCGAAACGGTGAGAGATCGAGCAAATCTGTAAATGCAGTTCGAAAGAGTATAAAAATACCTAAAAAACAAAAAAACTTTCAATGGAATCGGTTAAGAATTGTAAAAGTTTGAGCAAAAGCCGACCAAAAAAAAAAAAAAAATCTCTCGTGTCGGACAAAATGGTCAATATCTCCGAAACGGTAAGAGATAGAGCAAATCTGAGCAAAAAACCGACCCAAAATTTCTCGTGTCGGACATATTGGTCAATATCTCCGAAACGGTAAGAGATCGAGCAAATCTGTAAATGCAGTTCGAAAGAGTATAAAAATACCTAAAAAACAAAAAAAAACTTTCAATGGAATCGGTTAAGAATTGTAAAAGTTAGAGCAAAAGCCGACCAAAAAAAAAAAAAAATCTCTCGTGTCGGACAAAATGGTCAATATCTCCGAAACGGTAAGAGATAGAGCAAATCTGAGCAAAAAACCGACCCAAAATTTCTCGTGTCGGACATATTGGTCAATATCTCCGAAACGGTAAGAGATCGAGCAAATCTGTAAATGCAGTTCGAAAGAGTATAAAAATACCTAAAAAACAAAAAAACTTTCAATGGAATCGGTTAAGAATTGTAAAAGTTTGAGCAAAAGCCGACCAAAAAAAAAAAAAAAATCTCTCGTGTCGGACAAAATGGTCAATATCTCCGAAACGGTAAGAGATAGAGCAAATCTGAGCAAAAAACCGACCCAAAATTTCTCGTGTCGGACATATTGGTCAATATCTCCGAAACGGTAAGAGATCGATCAAATCTGTAAATGCAGTTCGAAAGAGTATAAAAATACCTAAAAAACAAAAAAACTTTCAATGGAATCGGTTAAGAATTGTAAAAGTTAGAGCAAAAGCCGACCAAAAAAAAAAAAAAAATCTCTCGTGTCGGACAAAATGGTCAATATCTCCGAAACGGTAAGAGATAGAGCAAATCTGAGCAAAAAACCGACCCAAAATTTCTCGTGTCGGACATATTGGTCAATATCTCCGAAACGGTAAGAGATCGAGCAAATCTGTAAATGCAGTTCGAAAGAGTATAAAAATACCTAAAAAACAAAAAAACTTTCAATGGAATCGGTTAAGAATTGTAAAAGTTAGAGCAAAAGCCGACCAAAAAAAAAAAAAAAAAAATCTCGTGTCGGACAAAATGGTCAATATCTCCGAAACGGTAAGAGATAGAGCAAATCTGAGCAAAAAACCGACCCAAAATTTCTCGTGTCGGACATATTGGTCAATATCTCCGAAACGGTGAGAGATCGAGCAAATCTGTAAATGCAGTTCGAAAGAGTATAAAAATACCTAAAAAACAAAAAAACTTTCAATGGAATCGGTTAAGAATTGTAAAAGTTAGAGCAAAAGCCGACCAAAAAAAAAAAAAAAATCTCTCGTGTCGGACAAAATGGTCAATATCTCCGAAACGGTAAGAGATAGAGCAAATCTGAGCAAAAAACCGACCCAAAATTTCTCGTGTCGGACATATTGGTCAATATCTCCGAAACGGTAAGAGATCGAGCAAATCTGTAAATGCAGTTCGAAAGAGTATAAAAATACCTAAAAAACAAAAAAACTTTCAATGGAATCGGTTAAGAATTGTAAAAGTTAGAGCAAAAGCCGACCAAAAAAAAAAAAAAAAATCTCTCGTGTCGGACAAAATGGTCAATATCTCCGAAACGGTAAGAGATAGAGCAAATCTGAGCAAAAAACCGACCCAAAATTTCTCGTGTCGGACATATTGGTCAATATCTCCGAAACGGTAAGAGATCGAGCAAATCTGTAAATGCAGTTCGAAAGAGTATAAAAATACCTAAAAAACAAAAAAACTTTCAATGGAATCGGTTAAGAATTGTAAAAGTTAGAGCAAAAGCCGACCAAAAAAAAAAAAAAAATCTCTCGTGTCGGACAAAATGGTCAATATCTCCGAAACGGTAAGAGATAGAGCAAATCTGAGCAAAAAACCGACCCAAAATTTCTCGTGTCGGACATATTGGTCAATATCTCCGAAACGGTAAGAGATCGAGCAAATCTGTAAATGCAGTTCGAAAGAGTATAAAAATACCTAAAAAACAAAAAAACTTTCAATGGAATCGGTTAAGAATTGTAAAAGTTTGAGCAAAAGCCGACCAAAAAAAAAAAAAAAAATCTCTCGTGTCGGACAAAATGGTCAATATCTCCGAAACGGTAAGAGATAGAGCAAATCTGAGCAAAAAACCGACCCAAAATTTCTCGTGTCGGACATATTGGTCAATATCTCCGAAACGGTAAGAGATCGAGCAAATCTGTAAATGCAGTTCGAAAGAGTATAAAAATACCTAAAAAACAAAAAAACTTTCAATGGAATCGGTTAAGAATTGTAAAAGTTAGAGCAAAAGCCGACCAAAAAAAAAAAAAAAATCTCTCGTGTCGGACAAAATGGTCAATATCTCCGAAACGGTAAGAGATAGAGCAAATCTGAGCAAAAAACCGACCCAAAATTTCTCGTGTCGGACATATTGGTCAATATCTCCGAAACGGTAAGAGATCGAGCAAATCTGTAAATGCAGTTCGAAAGAGTATAAAAATACCTAAAAAACAAAAAAACTTTCAATGGAATCGGTTAAGAATTGTAAAAGTTAGAGCAAAAGCCGACCAAAAAAAAAAAAAAAAATCTCTCGTGTCGGACAAAATGGTCAATATCTCCGAAACGGTAAGAGATAGAGCAAATCTGAGCAAAAAACCGACCCAAAATTTCTCGTGTCGGACATATTGGTCAATATCTCCGAAACGGTAAGAGATCGAGCAAATCTGTAAATGCAGTTCGAAAGAGTATAAAAATACCTAAAAAACAAAAAAACTTTCAATGGAATCGGTTAAGAATTGTAAAAGTTAGAGCAAAAGCCGACCAAAAAAAAAAAAAAATCTCTCGTGTCGGACAAAATGGTCAATATCTCCGAAACGGTAAGAGATAGAGCAAATCTGAGCAAAAAACCGACCCAAAATCTCTCGTGTCGGACATATTGGTCAATATCTCCGAAACGGTAAGAGATCGAGCAAATCTGTAAATGCAGTTCGAAAGAGTATAAAAATACCTAAAAAACAAAAAAACTTTCAATGGAATCGGTTAAGAATTGTAAAAGTTAGAGCAAAAGCCGACCAAAAAAAAAAAAAAAATCTCTCGTGTCGGACAAAATGGTCAATATCTCCGAAACGGTAAGAGATAGAGCAAATCTGAGCAAAAAACCGACCCAAAATTTCTCGTGTCGGACATATTGGTCAATATCTCCGAAACGGTAAGAGATCGAGCAAATCTGTAAATGCAGTTCGAAAGAGTATAAAAATACCTAAAAAACAAAAAAACTTTCAATGGAATCGGTTAAGAATTGTAAAAGTTAGAGCAAAAGCCGACCAAAAAAAAAAAAAAAAAACTCTCGTGTCGGACAAAATGGTCAATATCTCCGAAACGGTAAGAGATAGAGCAAATCTGAGCAAAAAACCGACCCAAAATTTCTCGTGTCGGACATATTGGTCAATATCTCCGAAACGGTGAGAGATCGAGCAAATCTGTAAATGCAGTTCGAAAGAGTATAAAAATACCTAAAAAACAAAAAAACTTTCAATGGAATCGGTTAAGAATTGTAAAAGTTAGAGCAAAAGCCGACCAAAAAAAAAAAAAAAAAAAAAATCTCTCGTGTCGGACATATTGGTCAATATCTCCGAAACGGTAAGAGATCGAGCAAATCTGTAAATGCAGTTCGAAAGAGTATAAAAATACCTAAAAAACAAAAAAACTTTCAATGGAATCGGTTAAGAATTGTAAAAGTTAGAGCAAAAGCCGACCAAAAAAAAAAAAAAATCTCTCGTGTCGGACAAAATGGTCAATATCTCCGAAACGGTAAGAGATAGAGCAAATCTGAGCAAAAAACCGACCCAAAATTTCTCGTGTCGGACATATTGGTC
Organism: Hirtodrosophila histrioides; assembly: GCA_037075165.1. Taxonomy (NCBI): domain Eukaryota; kingdom Metazoa; phylum Arthropoda; class Insecta; order Diptera; family Drosophilidae; genus Hirtodrosophila; species Hirtodrosophila histrioides. Next base: position 28,846 of record JBAMCL010000367.1, on the reverse strand, counting down.
AATATCTCCGAAACGGTAAGAGATCGAGCAAATCTGTAAATGCAGTTCGAAAGAGTATAAAAATACCTAAAAAACAAAAAAACTTTCAATGGAATCGGTTAAGAATTGTAAAAGTTAGAGCAAAAGCCGACCAAAAAAAAAAAAAAAATCTCTCGTGTCGGACAAAATGGTCAATATCTCCGAAACGGTAAGAGATAGAGCAAATCTGAGCAAAAAACCGACCCAAAATTTCTCGTGTCGGACATATTGGTCAATATCTCCGAAACGGTAAGAGATCGAGCAAATCTGTAAATGCAGTTCGAAAGAGTATAAAAATACCTAAAAAACAAAAAAACTTTCAATGGAATCGGTTAAGAATTGTAAAAGTTAGAGCAAAAGCCGACCAAAAAAAAAAAAAAAAATCTCGTGTCGGACAAAATGGTCAATATCTCCGAAACGGTAAGAGATAGAGCAAATCTGAGCAAAAAACCGACCCAAAATTTCTCGTGTCGGACATATTGGTCAATATCTCCGAAACGGTGAGAGATCGAGCAAATCTGTAAATGCAGTTCGAAAGAGTATAAAAATACCTAAAAAACAAAAAAACTTTCAATGGAATCGGTTAAGAATTGTAAAAGTTAGAGCAAAAGCCGACCAAAAAAAAAAAAAAAATCTCTCGTGTCGGACATATTGGTCAATATCTCCGAAACGGTGAGAGATCGAGCAAATCTGTAAATGCAGTTCGAAAGAGTATAAAAATACCTAAAAAACAAAAAAAACTTTCAATGGAATCGGTTAAGAATTGTAAAAGTTTGAGCAAAAGCCGACCAAAAAAAAAAAAAATCTCTCGTGTCGGACAAAATGGTCAATATCTCCGAAACGGTAAGAGATAGAGCAAATCTGAGCAAAAAACCGACCCAAAATTTCTCGTGTCGGACATATTGGTCAATATCTCCGAAACGGTGAGAGATCGAGCAAATCTGTAAATGCAGTTCGAAAGAGTATAAAAATACCTAAAAAACAAAAAAACTTTCAATGGAATCGGTTAAGAATTGTAAAAGTTAGAGCAAAAGCCGACCAAAAAAAAAAAAAAATCTCTCGTGTCGGACAAAATGGTCAATATCTCCGAAACGGTAAGAGATAGAGCAAATCTGAGCAAAAAACCGACCCAAAATTTCTCGTGTCGGACATATTGGTCAATATCTCCGAAACGGTGAGAGATCGAGCAAATCTGTAAATGCAGTTCGAAAGAGTATAAAAATACCTAAAAAACAAAAAAACTTTCAATGGAATCGGTTAAGAATTGTAAAAGTTAGAGCAAAAGCCGACCAAAAAAAAAAAAATCTCTCGTGTCGGACAAAATGGTCAATATCTCCGAAACGGTAAGAGATAGAGCAAATCTGAGCAAAAAACCGACCCAAAATTTCTCGTGTCGGACATATTGGTCAATATCTCCGAAACGGTAAGAGATCGAGCAAATCTGTAAATGCAGTTCGAAAGAGTATAAAAATACCTAAAAAACAAAAAAACTTTCAATGGAATCGGTTAAGAATTGTAAAAGTTAGAGCAAAAGCCGACCAAAAAAAAAAAAAAATCTCTCGTGTCGGACAAAATGGTCAATATCTCCGAAACGGTAAGAGATAGAGCAAATCTGAGCAAAAAACCGACCCAAAATTTCTCGTGTCGGACATATTGGTCAATATCTCCGAAACGGTAAGAGATCGAGCAAATCTGTAAATGCAGTTCGAAAGAGTATAAAAATACCTAAAAAACAAAAAAACTTTCAATGGAATCGGTTAAGAATTGTAAAAGTTAGAGCAAAAGCCGACCAAAAAAAAAAAAAAAATCTCTCGTGTCGGACAAAATGGTCAATATCTCCGAAACGGTAAGAGATAGAGCAAATCTGAGCAAAAAACCGACCCAAAATCTCTCGTGTCGGACATATTGGTCAATATCTCCGAAACGGTAAGAGATCGAGCAAATCTGTAAATGCAGTTCGAAAGAGTATAAAAATACCTAAAAAACAAAAAAACTTTCAATGGAATCGGTTAAGAATTGTAAAAGTTAGAGCAAAAGCCGACCAAAAAAAAAAAAAAAATCTCGTGTCGGACAAAATGGTCAATATCTCCGAAACGGTAAGAGATAGAGCAAATCTGAGCAAAAAACCGACCCAAAATTTCTCGTGTCGGACATATTGGTCAATATCTCCGAAACGGTAAGAGATCGAGCAAATCTGTAAATGCAGTTCGAAAGAGTATAAAAATACCTAAAAAACAAAAAAACTTTCAATGGAATCGGTTAAGAATTGTAAAAGTTAGAGCAAAAGCCGACCAAAAAAAAAAAAAAAATCTCTCGTGTCGGACAAAATGGTCAATATCTCCGAAACGGTAAGAGATAGAGCAAATCTGAGCAAAAAACCGACCCAAAATTTCTCTCGTGTCGGACATATTGGTCAATATCTCCGAAACGGTAAGAGATCGAGCAAATCTGTAAATGCAGTTCGAAAGAGTATAAAAATACCTAAAAAACAAAAAAACTTTCAATGGAATCGGTTAAGAATTGTAAAAGTTAGAGCAAAAGCCGACCAAAAAAAAAAAAAAAATCTCGTGTCGGACAAAATGGTCAATATCTCCGAAACGGTAAGAGATAGAGCAAATCTGAGCAAAAAACCGACCCAAAATTTCTCGTGTCGGACATATTGGTCAATATCTCCGAAACGGTAAGAGATCGAGCAAATCTGTAAATGCAGTTCGAAAGAGTATAAAAATACCTAAAAAACAAAAAAACTTTCAATGGAATCGGTTAAGAATTGTAAAAGTTAGAGCAAAAGCCGACCAAAAAAAAAAAAAAAATCTCTCGTGTCGGACAAAATGGTCAATATCTCCGAAACGGTAAGAGATAGAGCAAATCTGAGCAAAAAACCGACCCAAAATTTCTCGTGTCGGACATATTGGTCAATATCTCCGAAACGGTAAGAGATCGAGCAAATCTGTAAATGCAGTTCGAAAGAGTATAAAAATACCTAAAAAACAAAAAAACTTTCAATGGAATCGGTTAAGAATTGTAAAAGTTAGAGCAAAAGCCGACCATAAAAAAAAAAAAAAATCTCTCGTGTCGGACAAAATGGTCAATATCTCCGAAACGGTAAGAGATAGAGCAAATCTGAGCAAAAAACCGACCCAAAATTTCTCGTGTCGGACATATTGGTCAATATCTCCGAAACGGTGAGAGATCGAGCAAATCTGTAAATGCAGTTCGAAAGAGTATAAAAATACCTAAAAAACAAAAAAACTTTCAATGGAATCGGTTAAGAATTGTAAAAGTTAGAGCAAAAGCCGACCAAAAAAAAAAAAAATCTCTCGTGTCGGACAAAATGGTCAATATCTCCGAAACGGTAAGAGATAGAGCAAATCTGAGCAAAAAACCGACCCAAAATTTCTCGTGTCGGACATATTGGTCAATATCTCCGAAACGGTAAGAGATCGATCAAATCTGTAAATGCAGTTCGAAAGAGTATAAAAATACCTAAAAAACAAAAAAACTTTCAATGGAATCGGTTAAGAATTGTAAAAGTTAGAGCAAAAGCCGACCAAAAAAAAAAAAAAATCTCTCGTGTCGGACAAAATGGTCAATATCTCCGAAACGGTAAGAGATAGAGCAAATCTGAGCAAAAAACCGACCCAAAATTTCTCGTGTCGGACATATTGGTCAATATCTCCGAAACGGTGAGAGATCGAGCAAATCTGTAAATGCAGTTCGAAAGAGTATAAAAATACCTAAAAAACAAAAAAACTTTCAATGGAATCGGTTAAGAATTGTAAAAGTTAGAGCAAAAGCCGACCAAAAAAAAAAAAAAAATCTCTCGTGTCGGACAAAATGGTCAATATCTCCGAAACGGTAAGAGATAGAGCAAATCTGAGCAAAAAACCGACCCAAAATCTCTCGTGTCGGACATATTGGTCAATATCTCCGAAACGGTAAGAGATCGAGCAAATCTGTAAATGCAGTTCGAAAGAGTATAAAAATACCTAAAAAACAAAAAAACTTTCAATGGAATCGGTTAAAGAATGTAAAAGTTAGAGCAAAAGCCGACCAAAAAAAAAAAAAAAAATCTCTCGTGTCGGACAAAATGGTCAATATCTCCGAAACGGTAAGAGATAGAGCAAATCTGAGCAAAAAACCGACCCAAAATCTCTCGTGTCGGACATATTGGTCAATATCTCCGAAACGGTAAGAGATCGAGCAAATCTGTAAATGCAGTTCGAAAGAGTATAAAAATACCTAAAAAACAAAAAAAACTTTCAATGGAATCGGTTAAGAATTGTAAAAGTTAGAGCAAAAGCCGACCATAAAAAAAAAAAAAATCTCTCGTGTCGGACAAAATGGTCAATATCTCCGAAACGGTAAGAGATAGAGCAAATCTGAGCAAAAAACCGACCCAAAATTTCTCGTGTCGGACATATTGGTCAATATCTCCGAAACGGTAAGAGATCGAGCAAATCTGTAAATGCAGTTCGAAAGAGTATAAAAATACCTAAAAAACAAAAAAACTTTCAATGGAATCGGTTAAGAATTGTAAAAGTTAGAGCAAAAGCCGACCAAAAAAAAAAAAAAAATCTCTCGTGTCGGACAAAATGGTCAATATCTCCGAAACGGTAAGAGATAGAGCAAATCTGAGCAAAAAACCGACCCAAAATTTCTGTGTCGGACATATTGGTCAATATCTCCGAAACGGTAAGAGATCGAGCAAATCTGTAAATGCAGTTCGAAAGAGTATAAAAATACCTAAAAAACAAAAAAACTTTCAATGGAATCGGTTAAGAATTGTAAAAGTTAGAGCAAAAGCCGACCGAAAAAAAAAAAAAATCTCTCGTGTCGGACAAAATGGTCAATATCTCCGAAACGGTAAGAGATAGAGCAAATCTGAGCAAAAAACCGACCCAAAATTTCTCGTGTCGGACATATTGGTCAATATCTCCGAAACGGTAAGAGATCGATCAAATCTGTAAATGCAGTTCGAAAGAGTATAAAAATACCTAAAAAACAAAAAAACTTTCAATGGAATCGGTTAAGAATTGTAAAAGTTAGAGCAAAAGCCGACCAAAAAAAAAAAAAAAATCTCTCGTGTCGGACAAAATGGTCAATATCTCCGAAACGGTAAGAGATAGAGCAAATCTGAGCAAAAAACCGACCCAAAATTTCTCGTGTCGGACATATTGGTCAATATCTCCGAAACGGTGAGAGATCGAGCAAATCTGTAAATGCAGTTCGAAAGAGTATAAAAATACCTAAAAAACAAAAAAACTTTCAATGGAATCGGTTAAGAATTGTAAAAGTTAGAGCAAAAGCCGACCAAAAAAAAAAAAAAATCTCTCGTGTCGGACAAAATGGTCAATATCTCCGAAACGGTAAGAGATAGAGCAAATCTGAGCAAAAAACCGACCCAAAATCTCTCGTGTCGGACATATTGGTCAATATCTCCGAAACGGTAAGAGATCGAGCAAATCTGTAAATGCAGTTCGAAAGAGTATAAAAATACCTAAAAAACAAAAAAACTTTCAATGGAATCGGTTAAGAATTGTAAAAGTTAGAGCAAAAGCCGACCAAAAAAAAAAAATAAATCTCTCGTGTCGGACAAAATGGTCAATATCTCCGAAACGGTAAGAGATAGAGCAAATCTGAGCAAAAAACCGACCCAAAATCTCTCGTGTCGGACATATTGGTCAATATCTCCGAAACGGTAAGAGATCGAGCAAATCTGTAAATGCAGTTCGAAAGAGTATAAAAATACCTAAAAAACAAAAAAACTTTCAATGGAATCGGTTAAAGATTGTAAAAGTTAGAGCAAAAGCCGACCATAAAAAAAAAAAAAAAATCTCTCGTGTCGGACAAAATGGTCAATATCTCCGAAACGGTAAGAGATAGAGCAAATCTGAGCAAAAAACCGACCCAAAATTTCTCGTGTCGGACATATTGGTCAATATCTCCGAAACGGTAAGAGATCGAGCAAATCTGTAAATGCAGTTCGAAAGAGTATAAAAATACCTAAAAAACAAAAAAACTTTCAATGGAATCGGTTAAGAATTGTAAAAGTTAGAGCAAAAGCCGACCAAAAAAAAAAAAAAAATCTCTCGTGTCGGACAAAATGGTCAATATCTCCGAAACGGTAAGAGATCGAGCAAATCTGTAAATGCAGTTCGAAAGAGTATAAAAATACCTAAAAAACAAAAAACTTTCAATGGAATCGGTTAAGAATTGTAAAAGTTAGAGCAAAAAACCGACCAAAAAAAATTAAAAAAATCTCTCGTGTCGGACATATTGGTCAATATCTCCGAAACGGTAAGAGATCGAGCAAATCTGTAAATGCAGTTCGAAAGAGTATAAAAATACCTAAAAAACAAAAAAACTTTCAATGGAATCGGTTAAAGATTGTAAAAGTTAGAGCAAAAGCCGACCAAAAAAAAAAAAAATCTCTCGTGTCGGACAAAATGGTCAATATCTCCGAAACGGTAAGAGATAGAGCAAATCTGAGCAAAAAACCGACCCAAAATCTCTCGTGTCGGACATATTGGTCAATATCTCCGAAACGGTAAGAGATCGAGCAAATCTGTAAATGCAGTTCGAAAGAGTATAAAAATACCTAAAAAACAAAAAAACTTTCAATGGAATCGGTTAAAGAATTGTAAAAGTTAGAGCAAAAGCCGACCATAAAAAAAAAAAAAATAATCTCGTGTCGGACAAAATGGTCAATATCTCCGAAACGGTAAGAGATAGAGCAAATCTGAGCAAAAAACCGACCCAAAATTTCTCGTGTCGGACATATTGGTCAATATCTCCGAAACGGTAAGAGATCGAGCAAATCTGTAAATGCAGTTCGAAAGAGTATAAAAATACCTAAAAAACAAAAAAACTTTCAATGGAATCGGTTAAGAATTGTAAAAGTTAGAGCAAAAGCCGACCAAAAAAAAAAAAAAAATCTCTCGTGTCGGACAAAATGGTCAATATCTCCGAAACGGTAAGAGATAGAGCAAATCTGAGCAAAAAACCGACCCAAAATCTCTCGTGTCGGACATATTGGTCAATATCTCCGAAACGGTAAGAGATCGAGCAAATCTGTAAATGCAGTTCGAAAGAGTATAAAAATACCTAAAAAACAAAAAAACTTTCAATGGAATCGGTTAAGAATTGTAAAAGTTAGAGCAAAAGCCGACCAAAAAAAAAAAAAAATATCTCGTGTCGGACAAAATGGTCAATATCTCCGAAACGGTAAGAGATAGAGCAAATCTGAGCAAAAAACCGACCCAAAATTTCTCGTGTCGGACATATTGGTCAATATCTCCGAAACGGTAAGAGATCGAGCAAATCTGTAAATGCAGTTCGAAAGAGTATAAAAATACCTAAAAAACAAAAAAACTTTCAATGGAATCGGTTAAGAATTGTAAAAGTTAGAGCAAAAGCCGACCAAAAAAAAAAAAAAAAATCTCTCGTGTCGGACAAAATGGTCAATATCTCCGAAACGGTAAGAGATAGAGCAAATCTGAGCAAAAAACCGACCCAAAATTTCTCGTGTCGGACATATTGGTCAATATCTCCGAAACGGTGAGAGATCGAGCAAATCTGTAAATGCAGTTCGAAAGAGTATAAAAATACCTAAAAAACAAAAAAACTTTCAATGGAATCGGTTAAGAATTGTAAAAGTTAGAGCAAAAGCCGACCAAAAAAAAAAAAAAATCTCTCGTGTCGGACAAAATGGTCAATATCTCCGAAACGGTAAGAGATAGAGCAAATCTGAGCAAAAAACCGACCCAAAATTTCTCGTGTCGGACATATTGGTCAATATCTCCGAAACGGTAAGAGATCGAGCAAATCTGTAAATGCAGTTCGAAAGAGTATAAAAATACCTAAAAAACAAAAAAACTTTCAATGGAATCGGTTAAGAATTGTAAAAGTTAGAGCAAAAGCCGACCAAAAAAAAAAAAAAAATCTCTCGTGTCGGACAAAATGGTCAATATCTCCGAAACGGTAAGAGATAGAGCAAATCTGAGCAAAAAACCGACCCAAAATTTCTCGTGTCGGACATATTGGTCAATATCTCCGAAACGGTGAGAGATCGAGCAAATCTGTAAATGCAGTTCGAAAGAGTATAAAAATACCTAAAAAACAAAAAAAACTTTCAATGGAATCGGTTAAGAATTGTAAAAGTTAGAGCAAAAGCCGACCAAAAAAAAAAAAAAAATCTCTCGTGTCGGACAAAATGGTCAATATCTCCGAAACGGTAAGAGATAGAGCAAATCTGAGCAAAAAACCGACCCAAAATTTCTCGTGTCGGACATATTGGTCAATATCTCCGAAACGGTAAGAGATCGAGCAAATCTGTAAATGCAGTTCGAAAGAGTATAAAAATACCTAAAAAACAAAAAAACTTTCAATGGAATCGGTTAAAGATTGTAAAAGTTAGAGCAAAAGCCGACCATAAAAAAAAAAAAAAAATCTCTCGTGTCGGACAAAATGGTCAATATCTCCGAAACGGTAAGAGATAGAGCAAATCTGAGCAAAAAACCGACCCAAAATTTCTCGTGTCGGACATATTGGTCAATATCTCCGAAACGGTAAGAGATCGAGCAAATCTGTAAATGCAGTTCGAAAGAGTATAAAAATACCTAAAAAACAAAAAAACTTTCAATGGAATCGGTTAAGAATTGTAAAAGTTAGAGCAAAAGCCGACCAAAAAAAAAAAAAAAATCTCTCGTGTCGGACAAAATGGTCAATATCTCCGAAACGGTAAGAGATAGAGCAAATCTGAGCAAAAAACCGACCCAAAATTTCTCGTGTCGGACATATTGGTCAATATCTCCGAAACGGTAAGAGATCGAGCAAATCTGTAAATGCAGTTCGAAAGAGTATAAAAATACCTAAAAAACAAAAAAACTTTCAATGGAATCGGTTAAGAATTGTAAAAGTTAGAGCAAAAGCCGACCAAAAAAAAAAAAAAATCTCTCGTGTCGGACAAAATGGTCAATATCTCCGAAACGGTAAGAGATAGAGCAAATCTGAGCAAAAAACCGACCCAAAATCTCTCGTGTCGGACATATTGGTCAATATCTCCGAAACGGTAAGAGATCGAGCAAATCTGTAAATGCAGTTCGAAAGAGTATAAAAATACCTAAAAAACAAAAAAACTTTCAATGGAATCGGTTAAGAATTGTAAAAGTTAGAGCAAAAGCCGACCAAAAAAAAAAAAAAAATCTCTCGTGTCGGACAAAATGGTCAATATCTCCGAAACGGTAAGAGATAGAGCAAATCTGAGCAAAAAACCGACCCAAAATTTCTCGTGTCGGACATATTGGTCAATATCTCCGAAACGGTAAGAGATCGAGCAAATCTGTAAATGCAGTTCGAAAGAGTATAAAAATACCTAAAAAACAAAAAAACTTTCAATGGAATCGGTTAAGAATTGTAAAAGTTAGAGCAAAAGCCGACCAAAAAAAAAAAAAAAATCTCTCGTGTCGGACAAAATGGTCAATATCTCCGAAACGGTAAGAGATAGAGCAAATCTGAGCAAAAAACCGACCCAAAATTTCTCGTGTCGGACATATTGGTCAATATCTCCGAAACGGTAAGAGATCGAGCAAATCTGTAAATGCAGTTCGAAAGAGTATAAAAATACCTAAAAAACAAAAAAACTTTCAATGGAATCGGTTAAGAATTGTAAAAGTTAGAGCAAAAGCCGACCAAAAAAAAAAAAAAATCTCTCGTGTCGGACAAAATGGTCAATATCTCCGAAACGGTAAGAGATAGAGCAAATCTGAGCAAAAAACCGACCCAAAATTTCTCGTGTCGGACATATTGGTCAATATCTCCGAAACGGTAAGAGATCGAGCAAATCTGTAAATGCAGTTCGAAAGAGTATAAAAATACCTAAAAAACAAAAAAACTTTCAATGGAATCGGTTAAGAATTGTAAAAGTTAGAGCAAAAGCCGACCAAAAAAAAAAAAAAAAAATCTCTCGTGTCGGACAAAATGGTCAATATCTCCGAAACGGTAAGAGATAGAGCAAATCTGAGCAAAAAACCGACCCAAAATTTCTCGTGTCGGACATATTGGTCAATATCTCCGAAACGGTGAGAGATCGAGCAAATCTGTAAATGCAGTTCGAAAGAGTATAAAAAATACCTAAAAAACAAAAAAAACTTTCAATGGAATCGGTTAAGAATTGTAAAAGTTAGAGCAAAAGCCGACCAAAAAAAAAAAAAATCTCTCGTGTCGGACAAAATGGTCAATATCTCCGAAACGGTAAGAGATAGAGCAAATCTGAAAAAAAATACCTAAAAAAAAAAAAACTTCAAGGAATCGGTTAAGAATTGTAAAAGTTAAGCAAAAAACCGACCCAAAAAATAAAAAAAATCTCTCGTGTCGGACATATTGGTCAATATCTCCGAAACGGTAAGAGATCGAGCAAATCTGTAAATGCAGTTCGAAAGAGTATAAAAATACCTAAAAAACAAAAAAACTTTCAATGGAATCGGTTAAGAATTGTAAAAGTTAGAGCAAAAGCCGACCAAAAAAAAAAAAAAAAATCTCTCGTGTCGGACAAAATGGTCAATATCTCCGAAACGGTAAGAGATAGAGCAAATCTGAGCAAAAAACCGACCCAAAATCTCTCGTGTCGGACATATTGGTCAATATCTCCGAAACGGTGAGAGATCGAGCAAATCTGTAAATGCAGTTCGAAAGAGTATAAAAATACCTAAAAAACAAAAAAACTTTCAATGGAATCGGTTAAGAATTGTAAAAGTTAGAGCAAAAGCCGACCAAAAAAAAAAAAAATCTCTCGTGTCGGACAAAATGGTCAATATCTCCGAAACGGTAAGAGATAGAGCAAATCTGAGCAAAAAACCGACCCAAAATCTCTCGTGTCGGACATATTGGTCAATATCTCCGAAACGGTAAGAGATCGAGCAAATCTGTAAATGCAGTTCGAAAGAGTATAAAAATACCTAAAAAACAAAAAAAACTTTCAATGGAATCGGTTAAGGATTGTAAAAGTTAGAGCAAAAGCCGACCAAAAAAAAAAAAAAAATCTCTTGTCGGACAAAATGGTCAATAAGAGATGAGCAAATCAGCAAAAAACCGACCCAAAATTTCTCGTGTCGGACATATTGGTCAATATCTCCGAAACGGTAAGAGATAGAGCAAATCTGGAGCAAAAAACCGACCCAAAATTTCTCGTGTCGGACATATTGGTCAATATCTCCGAAACGGTGAGAGATCGAGCAAATCTGTAAATGCAGTTCGAAAGAGTATAAAAATACCTAAAAAACAAAAAAACTTTCAATGGAATCGGTTAAGAATTGTAAAAGTTAGAGCAAAAGCCGACCAAAAAAAAAAAAAAAATCTCTCGTGTCGGACAAAATGGTCAATATCTCCGAAACGGTAAGAGATCGAGCAAATCTGTAAATGCAGTTCGAAAGAGTATAAAAATACCTAAAAAACAAAAAAACTTTCAATGGAATCGGTTAAGAATTGTAAAAGTTAGAGCAAAAGCCGACCAAAAAAAATAAAAAAATCTCTCGTGTCGGACAAAATGGTCAATATCTCCGAAACGGTAAGAGATAGAGCAAATCTGTAAATGCAGTTCGAAAGAGTATAAAAATACCTAAAAAACAAAAAAACTTTCAATGGAATCGGTTAAGAATTGTAAAAGTTAGAGCAAAAGCCGACCAAAAAAAAAAAAAATCTCTCGTGTCGGACAAAATGGTCAATATCTCCGAAACGGTAAGAGATAGAGCAAATCTGAGCAAAAAACCGACCCAAAATTTCTCGTGTCGGACATATTGGTCAATATCTCCGAAACGGTGAGAGATCGAGCAAATCTGTAAATGCAGTTCGAAAGAGTATAAAAATACCTAAAAAACAAAAAAAACTTTCAATGGAATCGGTTAAAGATTGTAAAAGTTAGAGCAAAAGCCGACCATAAAAAAAAAAAAAATCTCTCGTGTCGGACAAAATGGTCAATATCTCCGAAACGGTAAGAGATAGAGCAAATCTGAGCAAAAAACCGACCCAAAATCTCTCGTGTCGGACATATTGGTCAATATCTCCGAAACGGTAAGAGATCGAGCAAATCTGTAAATGCAGTTCGAAAGAGTATAAAAATACCTAAAAAACAAAAAAACTTTCAATGGAATCGGTTAAAGATTGTAAAAGTTAGAGCAAAAGCCGACCATAAAAAAAAAAAATCTCTCGTGTCGGACAAAATGGTCAATATCTCCGAAACGGTAAGAGATAGAGCAAATCTGAGCAAAAAACCGACCCAAAATTTCTCGTGTCGGACATATTGGTCAATATCTCCGAAACGGTGAGAGATCGAGCAAATCTGTAAATGCAGTTCGAAAGAGTATAAAAATACCTAAAAAACAAAAAAACTTTCAATGGACTCGGTTAAGAATTGTAAAAGTTTGAGCAAAAGCCGACCAAAAAAAAAAAATAAATCTCTCGTGTCGGACAAAATGGTCAATATCTCCGAAACGGTAAGAGATAGAGCAAATCTGAGCAAAAAACCGACCCAAAATCTCTCGTGTCGGACATATTGGTCAATATCTCCGAAACGGTAAGAGATCGAGCAAATCTGTAAATGCAGTTCGAAAGAGTATAAAAATACCTAAAAAACAAAAAAACTTTCAATGGAATCGGTTAAAGATTGTAAAAGTTAGAGCAAAAGCCGACCATAAAAAAAAAAAAAAAAAATTCTTGTCGGACAAAATGGTCAATAAGAGATAGAGCAAATCTGAGCAAAAAACCGACCCAAAATTTCTCGTGTCGGACATATTGGTCAATATCTCCGAAACGGTAAGAGATAGAGCAAATCTGAGCAAAAAACCGACCCAAAATTTCTCGTGTCGGACATATTGGTCAATATCTCCGAAACGGTGAGAGATCGAGCAAATCTGTAAATGCAGTTCGAAAGAGTATAAAAATACCTAAAAAACAAAAAAACTTTCAATGGAATCGGTTAAGAATTGTAAAAGTTAGAGCAAAAGCCGACCAAAAAAAAAAAAAAAAAATCTCTCGTGTCGGACAAAATGGTCAATATCTCCGAAACGGTAAGAGATCGAGCAAATCTGTAAATGCAGTTCGAAAGAGTATAAAAATACCTAAAAAACAAAAAAACTTTCAATGGAATCGGTTAAGAATTGTAAAAGTTAGAGCAAAAGCCGACCAAAAAAAATTAAAAAAATCTCTCGTGTCTGACAAAATGGTCAATATCTCCGAAACGGTAAGAGATAGAGCAAATCTGTAAATGCAGTTCGAAAGAGTATAAAAATACCTAAAAAACAAAAAAACTTTCAATGGAATCGGTTAAGAATTGTAAAAGTTAGAGCAAAAGCCGACCAAAAAAAAAAAAAAAAAATCTCGTGTCGGACAAAATGGTCAATATCTCCGAAACGGTAAGAGATAGAGCAAATCTGAGCAAAAAACCGACCCAAAATTTCTCGTGTCGGACATATTGGTCAATATCTCCGAAACGGTGAGAGATCGAGCAAATCTGTAAATGCAGTTCGAAAGAGTATAAAAATACCTAAAAAACAAAAAAACTTTCAATGGAATCGGTTAAAGATTGTAAAAGTTAGAGCAAAAGCCGACCATAAAAAAAAAAAAAAATCTCTCGTGTCGGACAAAATGGTCAATATCTCCGAAACGGTAAGAGATAGAGCAAATCTGAGCAAAAAACCGACCCAAAATCTCTCGTGTCGGACATATTGGTCAATATCTCCGAAACGGTAAGAGATCGAGCAAATCTGTAAATGCAGTTCGAAAGAGTATAAAAATACCTAAAAAACAAAAAAACTTTCAATGGAATCGGTTAAAGATTGTAAAAGTTAGAGCAAAAGCCGACCATCAAAAAAAAAAAAAAAAAATTCTTGTCGGACAAAATGGTCAATAAGGAAGATAGAGCAAATCTGAGCAAAAAACCGACCCAAAATTTCTCGTGTCGGACATATTGGTCAATATCTCCGAAACGGTAAGAGATAGAGCAAATCTGAGCAAAAAACCGACCCAAAATTCTCGTGTCGGACATATTGGTCAATAAGAAGATATCGGTTAAGAATTGTAAAAGTTAGAGCAAAAGCCGACCAAAAAAAAAAAAAATCTCGTGTCGGACAAAATGGTCAATATCTCCGAAACGGTAAGAGATAGAGCAAATCTGAGCAAAAAACCGACCCAAAATTTCTCGTGTCGGACATATTGGTCAATATCTCCGAAACGGTGAGAGATCGAGCAAATCTGTAAATGCAGTTCGAAAGAGTATAAAAATACCTAAAAAACAAAAAAACTTTCAATGGAATCGGTTAAAGATTGTAAAAGTTAGAGCAAAAGCCGACCATAAAAAAAAAAAAAATCTCTCGTGTCGGACAAAATGGTCAATATCTCCGAAACGGTAAGAGATAGAGCAAATCTGAGCAAAAAACCGACCCAAAATCTCTCGTGTCGGACATATTGGTCAATATCTCCGAAACGGTAAGAGATCGAGCAAATCTGTAAATGCAGTTCGAAAGAGTATAAAAATACCTAAAAAACAAAAAAACTTTCAATGGAATCGGTTAAAGATTGTAAAAGTTAGAGCAAAAGCCGACCATCAAAAAAAAAAAAAAAAAATTCTTGTCGGACAAAATGGTCAATAAGAGATAGAGCAAATCTGAGCAAAAAACCGACCCAAAATTTCTCGTGTCGGACATATTGGTCAATATCTCCGAAACGGTAAGAGATAGAGCAAATCTGAGCAAAAAACCGACCCAAAATTCTCGTGTCGGACATATTGGTCAATATCTCCGAAACGGTGAGAGATCGAGCAAATCTGTAAATGCAGTTCGAAAGAGTATAAAAATACCTAAAAAACAAAAAAACTTTCAATGGAATCGGTTAAGAATTGTAAAAGTTAGAGCAAAAGCCGACCAAAAAAAAAAAAAAAAATCTCTCGTGTCGGACAAAATGGTCAATATCTCCGAAACGGTAAGAGATCGAGCAAATCTGTAAATGCAGTTCGAAAGAGTATAAAAATACCTAAAAAACAAAAAAACTTTCAATGGAATCGGTTAAGAATTGTAAAAGTTAGAGCAAAAGCCGACCAAAAAAATTAAAAAAATCTCTCGTGTCGGACAAAATGGTCAATATCTCCGAAACGGTAAGAGATAGAGCAAATCTGAGCAAAAAACCGACCCAAAATCTCTCGTGTCGGACATATTGGTCAATATCTCCGAAACGGTAAGAGATCGAGCAAATCTGTAAATGCAGTTCGAAAGAGTATAAAAATACCTAAAAAACAAAAAAACTTTCAATGGAATCGGTTAAAGATTGTAAAAGTTAGAGCAAAAGCCGACCATAAAAATTAAAAAAATCTCTCGTGTCGGACAAAATGGTCAATATCTCCGAAACGGTAAGAGATAGAGCAAATCTGAGCAAAAAACCGACCCAAAATCTCTCGTGTCGGACATATTGGTCAATATCTCCGAAACGGTAAGAGATCGAGCAAATCTGTAAATGCAGTTCGAAAGAGTATAAAAATACCTAAAAAACAAAAAAAACTTTCAATGGAATCGGTTAAAGATTGTAAAAGTTAGAGCAAAAGCCGACCATAAAAAAAAAAAAAAAAAAATTCTTGTCGGACAAAATGGTCAATATCTCCGAAACGGTAAGAGATAGAGCAAATCTGAGCAAAAAACCGACCCAAAATTTCTCGTGTCGGACATATTGGTCAATATCTCCGAAACGGTAAGAGATCGAGCAAATCTGTAAATGCAGTTCGAAAGAGTATAAAAATACCTAAAAAACAAAAAAACTTTCAATGGAATCGGTTAAGAATTGTAAAAGTTAGAGCAAAAGCCGACCAAAAAAAATAAAAAAAATCTCTCGTGTCGGACAAAATGGTCAATATCTCCGAAACGGTAAGAGATAGAGCAAATCTGAGCAAAAAACCGACCCAAAATCTCTCGTGTCGGACATATTGGTCAATATCTCCGAAACGGTAAGAGATCGAGCAAATCTGTAAATGCAGTTCGAAAGAGTATAAAAATACCTAAAAAACAAAAAAACTTTCAATGGAATCGGTTAAGAATTGTAAAAGTTAGAGCAAAAGCCGACCAAAAAAAAAAAAAAAAAAAATATCTCGTGTCGGACAAAATGGTTGTTTATGGCAAGTGTCATCTTATCACAGCCTAACATCACTCACTGAGCGTAACAGAAGTCTCCAAACTATCCTCTCTCACTTCTGCGCTCACTTAGCCCTCAGCTAAGCCCTGCAAACCTAGCTTATCCAATTGAATTTATACTGTCGCCCTCAACAGTCGAATTTTGCTGTGAAATAAATTGATTTGAAGTGAAAGTGAATAGTGTTTTATTTCAAGTTTCACCCACCACGCGAGTTGCTTATTGATCGCTATCCTCCACCACATCATTTGGTCCTTCGAGCCTGATATCATTTTAAAACTCCGCTCGCCCCAGCAAGCTAGCAAGGATCAGCAAGATAAGTAATTACTCCAATTAAAAATTAATACGAAAAATTCATACCGCCATTTTGGCCGCCATATTTTTTCCTCTAAGACGGAAGATTTTCTCGTTTGAGTAATTCCAACTATAATTGCTTTATAGCTCTTCCAACTATAAAAACAATTATTAAAAAATTATTCCGAATTTAAAAGTGAATCTATGCAGACACAGCTGCACATATTTGCATACATACAGTGATCGACATTGGCACCAACATACATATGTACGCATGCATGTACATATGGACAACATACATATAATTTCATCATTTTCCAGCTAGGGAACCAGGGATGTTATACCCTTACTATTTTAATGACACAATTAAACATTTCTTTTAACAATTCACTGTGATAATATCCCAAACTGAAGCCTCCATGCATATATATACATACATATACATTAAGTGTTGCATTTATTTCTACTAACACTTAGATGTATGTACGCATACACTTGTTGCACGCATTTGTTATCAAGCACCGAATAATATAAAATAATATCCACACCGGCCAACGCAAAGAGTTCACATAAATTTTCAATAACCGGCCGCATAAATTAATAAATTATCAACCAAAAGTAAACAAGTGATGTGCTGTTCCGACACAGTAACGAGTCTAGACGAATAAAATACTTGCACACACTCGACTGCACCACGGAATAAACCAAATAACAATTTTATTTGGCGTTGTTTTATTTTCTGTTTTTTTTTATTATAACAATATAAAAAAAAGAATATATACTATAAACAAATCCAAATATTAACACTCTACACATTTAATATATCATTTGGTCATAATCCCTCAACAATCGATCAGCTACAACTATCGGCTTCGATATTTTTTCATTATTGGCCACTAATTGATTTGGACCGTTTCCATGTTTGCTTTCGTGCAGTGTTAAATTTTTTACATTTCGTCTTTTATTGAATTCGCCAATTAAATATTTGCGAACAATCCCGGTTTGTTAAGATAATTTATATATATATATATATATATATATATATAAAATATCGACAGCAAGTTTTTTTTCAAATTCATGCAACTTTACAAATTATACATAATTTATACATGTATGTTATTTTATTAACATTGAATACGGAATCACTCTTTTTGCTATCGTGGTGTTCCAATTTTTCATTCGTTCCGCAACTATATTTTCGATTAATGTGCGATTAATTCCTTGCTTTTCGTGTTTAAATTTCGGTGTGCTCTCAAATTCAGTAGCTTACACGTAGTATGCCAACTGGAAAAGAAGAAGAAAGCAAGCACAAATTATCAGTCCCGTCACCAAGCACCTTCAAAGCTTCACCATCTGTGCTTTCCGTTCCCACGAGCAAAAAGGGATCATCGCCCCATACCAGCAGTGGTTCTCCTGCATCCTCGTCAAAGACAGTAATTAAGGCACCTCAAAGGGGAAACCAAATTCCATTGATCACGGTCAAACCACCGATCAAGACTAAGACTGAGTCATCTTTGGCCACTGCCGGACGCTCAAAGACATCTCCAAGTCAAAAACCAAGTCCGATAACCACCCGAGCAAAGGGAAAAATGATTACCGACGCTAACGAGAGATCTTTATCCGATAGAGCCTTGACAAAGTTTCTTACGGTTACCGATAGGTTAAGCCAGTTCGAGGCTAAGGTGAATACTCCAGGGGGTACTAATCCGTCCCAATATATGTGTCAGGTCCATTTGGACCAAGTAAGAACCTTGTGGGATAAGGTCGAAAAGGAGTATGAGGTCTGCTCCGCTATAATATCCGATGAAGGTGCAATAGAGTCTCTTCCAGTCATGCAGGCCAAGTATGACTATTGCTATTCCGTCTTTTCAAAATGCGCTGCTCATCTCAGTGAGCAAATGGACCGAGCAAATGCTCAAAACAGGCTGTCCACACAGCCCTCCATACCAAACTCTGCTCCCAGTGGCTGTCGCATACCTCCGTGTGACACGGAAATCTTCCACGGAGACTATTTACGGTGGCCAACATTTAGAGATCTTTTTTCCGCAATTTATATCAACAATCCCAGGCTATCAGAGGTTGAAAAACTCTTTCATCTCAACGCCAAAACCAGCGGGGAGGCTCGGGCGATTGTGTCTGAGTCACCCTTGACAAATGATGGCTTCCATTCTGCCTGGACCAATCTGCTCGAGCGTTTCGAAAACCGGAGATTGCTAGTCAATAGTCAGCTCAAGGTCCTGCTTAATTTACAGCCAATCACCCATGAATCTGGAGTGGCGATCCAAAAACTTCAGAGCACCATCCAAGGTTGCTTAACCGCGCTTAAATTATATGAGATCAACACTGAGCATTGGGATTATATTCTCGTGTTCCTTTGCGCCTCCAAACTACCCAAACTCACACGTGCTTTATGGGAACAGTCCCTCCTGAGAAAGCGCGACATTTCAACATGGCCTGAAATGAATATATTCCTCCTCGATCGCTATAGCACTCTCGAAGCAATAGGCGAGCTTGAACCCAGCACGAGTACGCAAGCTCAATCCAGACCAGTTCGTAAAGAACCCCCTACGGCAAGAAGGCTTAATTCCTTTGAGAACAAGGTCGCTGCCAAACCGCAATCCTGCAAATTGTGTTCTAAAGAGAACCATCCTATCCGCCTTTGTCCAAGATTTGTCCAAATGTCTGTCAACGACAGGGGGGATTACATAAAACAGCAAAAACTTTGCTTAAATTGTTTTGCACGAGGCCATCATCTTAAAGAGTGCACCAGTGCACATAATTGTTTTACATGCAAGGGTCGTCACAATACACTCTTGCATCGTAACAACCCTCCACAATCAGCATCTGTCTCCACGCCACAAGCCGCAATGGTAGTACCCAATCAATCCATACAGTCCACTTCATCCCACCAAGCAAATGTGCAAACCTACCTTGCTGTTAACACACATGGCGTTCTCCTAAGCACCGCTGTCATAAATGTCTGCCATTTGGGCGTCAAATATACCGCGCGTGCACTGATCGATTCAGGATCAGAAGCAACCTTTATCTCCGAAAGGCTATTCCGTTTGATAAAGCTTCCTTATCAATCCGTAGAAGCACAAGTTTCTGGGCTGAACCAAGCTATTTCAGCCCAGCCTCGTAAGTTCTGCCATTTCCATATTGGCTCTCCTCACAAACCACGCGTTCAAATTGAAGCGTCGGCGTATGTGCTCCCACATTTGGCAGGAAACCTGCCCTCGTGTATGTTTCCCCAAGAATTGTTGCAAGATCTTCCAAACTTCCAGTTGGCTGATCCTACTTTCCACAAGAGTTCGCAGATAGACGTGCTGATCGGCGCTGATATCCTTCCTTCCATTCTTTTAGGCGGCTCGCGTTCAAATATATGTGGCACATTATTAGGTCAGGAAACTATTTTCGGCTGGATCCTTACCGGCCCAGTTTCAAAAACCGCATCCAATGCAATCTCGTCCTTTTCAACCCGACTGACAGTGACTCATGAATCACAGTTGGACCAAATTCTCACCAAATTCTGGGAGGTGGAGGACCTTCCAGTTAAGCTCTCGAAAGATTCAGACTCCTTCTGTGAGAAGAATTTTGTCCACACGACCGTGAGAAACGAGAATGGCAGATACGTAGTTACACTACCTTTCCGAGAACCTAATCACATCGACTTGGGACATTCAAGGTCCATCGCATTGGCGCAGTTTCTCAAGAACGAGAACCGTTTAAAGAGAAACCCTCCGTTGAAAGCGCAATACGACTCCGTTATTCAGGAGTATCTAGACTTGGGTCATATGACTCAAGTTCCCCCAAATAGCATCCCAAACAACAACTTCTATTTGCCACATCATGCTGTGTTTAAGCCCGACAGCACCACTACAAAGGTTCGCGTTGTTTTCAACGCCTCCAGCCCGTCTTCCAACGGAAAAAGTCTAAATGACACCCTACATACGGGACCAGTACTCCAAGCCGATCTAACGATTCAGATCCTAAAGTGGCGGCTTTATCGCTACGTTTTTAATGCCGATATAACGAAGATGTATCGGCAAATACTGGTTGATCCAAAACACACTGCATATCAGCGAATCTTATTCCGAAATGAGAACGAAGAACTCTGCGACTTCGAACTCAAAACAGTCACTTTTGGCGTGAATTGCGCTCCGTACCTTGCGATTCGCGTACTTCAGCAACTTGCTCGCGATATCCAACCACAGTTTCCACTTGCTTCCGACATAATTTCCAATTTTATGTATGTCGATGACGTCCTAGCAGGGGCACATATGAAGCAACAAGCAATTGCTGCTATATCGCAACTCCGCTCAGCACTTGACAGCGCCGGATTTCCTTTAAGAAAGTGGACATCTAACAACAAAGACGTGTTGAAAGATATTCCCCGGGACCACTTACTTTGTGCTGATTTCCTTGAAATCGAAGAGGCTAGCGTTGCGAAGACATTGGGCATCAGGTGGCAAGCCACCACTGATGACTTCTTTTTCGCACCTTCCGAAATGCCTTCCAAGCCCTCACTCACTAAACGAGAGGTGCTATCCCAGATCGCAAGGTTATTTGATCCTGCAGGATGGCTAGCACCTGTCATAGTTCGTGCCAAGATCTTCATGCAGGAAATCTGGCTCCAAGAACTTGGCTGGGATGATCCTTTGCCAGAGGAACTTATGCAACGTTGGCACGAGTTTCTCACGAACTATCCTTATCTCGCAGCAATCCGTATTCCGAGATGGGTTGATTTTCAGCCAAGAGCAAAGGTGCAATTTCATGGCTTTTGCGACGCGTCTCAGCGCGCTTATGGCGCGGCACTATACATGCGTGTCGAAATCCAGCATCAAATCTCCATTCATCTTCTCGCAGCAAAAACAAGAGTTGCACCAATAAAGACGGTATCACTACCCCGTTTGGAATTGTGCGGTGCTGTCCTCTTGTGCGAGCTCTCCGCTGCGCTCATCCCACAGCTTCCTGTCTATTGTTTTGAGTCCTATCAATGGACAGACTCCACCATCGTCCTTGCTTGGTTGGACAAGCCAGCATGCAAATGGACCACTTTCGTTGCTAATCGTGTAGCTAAAATTACCTCAACCGACGGTAAATGGTCCCATGTTCGATCCGAACACAATCCAGCTGACTTAGCAAGTCGCGGGGTCTCTCCGCAAGACCTACTAAGCAGCACTCTGTGGTGGCACGGACCGGAATGGTTACAGCTACCACAGGACCAATGGCCAACTCCTGTCGCCATACACGATACCGACATAGAGAAACGAGCAGTAAAGTGTAACGTCTCACGGTTACCATCCTACAATCTGCTGAAACAGTTCTCCAGTTTCAATAAGGCCTTGAGATCCTTCGTATATGTCTCCCGTTTTATCCAACGTTGCAGACAATCAACGATCCACTTTCCCGTCGAGCTCAGTCACGAAGAGCTTACGAGAGCTCAGAACTTGCTTATCGAGCATACTCAACGCGAGGCGTATCCACAGGAGTATTGTTGTTTGCTAGAAAAGAAGCAAATTCCAAGGTCGAGCAATATTCTCAATCTGAACCCTTTTATCGATAAAAGAGGTATCCTCAGATCATGTGGACGTGTGAGAGCGTCTGAGTCTCTGGGCTATGACGAGAAGCATCCGATTATCATTCCACCCAATTGCGATTTTTCACGCCTCCTTGTCCGATTCACCCATAAGATTTCCCTTCATGGGGGCAACCAGTTGGTAATGCGCCTCATAAGAACCAAGTTCTGGATTCCAAAGCTGAAGGTCTTGGTAAAATCCGCCATCAACTCCTGTAAGGTCTGCGTCATCCATCGACGGAAACTCCAGACCCAACTCATGGGCGATCTACCAACATCCAGAGCAACCTTTTCCCGACCCTTCACACACACGGGTGTAGATTTCGCCGGACCCTTTGAAATAAAGAGTTACGTTGGTCGAGCGTGCAAAATCACTAAGGGTTATGTCTGCGTCTTCGTGTGCTTCAGCACGAAGGCGATCCACCTAGAGGCAACCACAGATCTGACCTCTGAAAGGTTCTTGGCGGCATTTTCACGGTTTGCAGCAAGACGCGGCTGTCCACAGCATATGTATTCCGATAACGGCAAAACATTTGTAGGAGCCTCAACCGTCCTTTCCAAGGAGTTTTTAGAAGCGACTAAAGAGCTTGTCATGTCCAAGTATAGCCACCAGAGCCTAACTTGGCATTTTAATCCTCCTGGCGCTCCACATATGGGAGGTTTATGGGAAGCAGGGGTCAAAAGCTTCAAGACCCACTTCTACAAATCCACCTCATCAACAAAATACACATTTGAGGAACTTTCGACTCTCTTGGCTAAAATCGAAGCATGCCTTAACTCCAGGCCGATTTCCCCCATGTCGGAAGACCCGACCGACCTATTGGCCCTAAGTCCAGGCCACTTCCTTGTAGGTGGCCCACTCCTTGCTATTTGCGAGCCAGAAGCCAAAGAAAGCACCGGGTCCATAATCAACCGCTGGCAGCATCTGAAGGCTCTCCAGCAGCAATTTTGTTTTCGCTGGAAAAGCGAATATTTAAAGGAGCTCCACAAGCGAAACAAATGGCAAGCCCCCTCAAGAGATCTCCAAATTGATGACATGGTGGTCATCAAGGAAGATAATCTCCCCACCAATGAGTGGCGCCTCGGCCGTGTACAGGCCACCTGCCCCGGCACGGACGACAGGGTGCGCGTGGTAGACGTGCGCACCGCTCGTGGTGTCATCCGCAGGCCAATCGCAAAACTGATTCTTCTTCCGACTGAATCTCAAGTCTTCGAATAATTCTAAGATATCGTTGTCCACAACCACCTCATTTAAAATGTCATCCATTCATCCAGTAATCAACTAACATATTCATTATCTCATCTTCACCATCAGCAACATGGCTCCGACACCACGATCAAGCAGTCCTCGACCACGCGGAGTTGACTCTTTCCGCTGCAGAGTATGCCGTAAGGTTCATGCTCTTCGCAAGTGCCACCGCTTCCTCCGGCTATCCGCAGAGAAGCGCCTGCGAGCAGTTCTCATAAATAAATACTGTTCAAACTGTCTCGCTCACCAGCACTCCGGAAAGTCCTGCCGATCCAACGACAAATGTCGGATTTGCGGCAAGGACCATCACACCCTCCTCCACATCGGTGATCAAGCCCGCACTTCGCGTTCCGCGCGCTTAGATGGACAACGGACGCGCTCTCCATCAGCTGCTTCGCGCATGAGGCCGGTAGCTCCAGTGCCCTCACTTCAAGCGCTGCTCCAGACCCGATCCATCAGCGTGCGACCAACAGCTGTCGTGCTGCTTGACAACGGCACGAAGCATTTTGAGACGCGCGCTATTATCGATTCCTGCTGTTCCGTAAGTCGCATCCACGCTTCACTGGCAACGGCCCTAGGGCTTTCCGTCACTCGCGTGGGCGCAGACAGGGCGTGTACGGCTATGATCCGAGCCAAGAATAATCGATCCTTTAAGCTCGAGGTTGTCCTTAAGGTGGAATCCCATCTGCCGGCTATGACGCCCGACAAAGATCTGCCTGTCGAGATAAGGAGGCGTTTCACAAACATCTCTCTGGCGGACGAGTTGTTTTACCGCAGGACGACGATCCCGCTAGTGCTTGGCTCCGAGGTGTACCAGAAGATCATTTTGCCCGGATTGCTCCCCAGCGAAAATGGCTTGCCAGTAGCCCAGAATACGATCTTCGGGTGGATCCTCTCTGGCTCCTGCAGTTTGTAATTTTTAACGTTTGTAATTTTTAACGTATTTTTTCTTTTGCCCTAACGTGGCAAGGGGGGGAGGATGTTTATGGCAAGTGTCATCTTATCACAGCCTAACATCACTCACTGAGCGTAACAGAAGTCTCCAAACTATCCTCTCTCACTTCTGCGCTCACTTAGCCCTCAGCTAAGCCCTGCAAACCTAGCTTATCCAATTGAATTTATACTGTCGCCCTCAACAGTCGAATTTTGCTGTGAAATAAATTGATTTGAAGTGAAAGTGAATAGTGTTTTATTTCAAGTTTCACCCACCACGCGAGTTGCTTATTGATCGCTATCCTCCACCACATCAATGGTCAATATCTCCGAAACGGTAAGAGATAGAGCAAATCTGAGCAAAAAACCGACCCAAAATCTCTCGTGTCGGACATATTGGTCAATATCTCCGAAACGGTGAGAGATCGAGCAAATCTGTAAATGCAGTTCGAAAGAGTATAAAAATACCTAAAAAACAAAAAAACTTTCAATGGAATCGGTTAAAGATTGTAAAAGTTAGAGCAAAAGCCGACCATAAAAAAAAAAAAAAAAAAAAAAATTCTTGTCGGACAAAATGGTCAATATCTCCGAAACGGTAAGAGATAGAGCAAATCTGAGCAAAAAACCGACCCAAAATCTCTCGTGTCGGACATATTGGTCAATATCTCCGAAACGGTAAGAGATCGTGCAAATCTGTAAATGCAGTTCGAAAGAGTATAAAAATACCTAAAAAACAAAAAAACTTTCAATGGAATCGGTTAAAGATTGTAAAAGTTAGAGCAAAAGCCGACCAAAAAAAAAAAAAAAATCTCTCGTGTCGGACAAAATGGTCAATATCTCCGAAACGGTAAGAGATAGAGCAAATCTGAGCAAAAAACCGACCCAAAATTTCTCGTGTCGGACATATTGGTCAATATCTCCGAAACGGTGAGAGATCGAGCAAATCTGTAAATGCAGTTCGAAAGAGTATAAAAATACCTAAAAAACAAAAAAACTTTCAATGGACTCGGTTAAGAATTGTAAAAGTTTGAGCAAAAGCCGACCAAAAAAAAAAAAATAAATCTCTCGTGTCGGACAAAATGGTCAATATCTCCGAAACGGTAAGAGATAGAGCAAATCTGAGCAAAAAACCGACCCAAAATCTCTCGTGTCGGACATATTGGTCAATATCTCCGAAACGGTAGGAGATCGAGCAAATCTGTAAATGCAGTTCGAAAGAGTATAAAAATACCTAAAAAACAAAAAAACTTTCAATGGAATCGGTTAAAGATTGTAAAAGTTAGAGCAAAAGCCGACCATAAAAAAAAAAAAAAAAAATTCTTGTCAAACAAAATGGTCAATAAGAGATAGAGCAAATCTGAGCAAAAAACCGACCCAAAATTTCTCGTGTCGGACATATTGGTCAATATCTCCGAAACGGTAAGAGATAGAGCAAATCTGAGCAAAAAACCGACCCAAAATTCTCGTGTCGGACATATTGGTCAATATCTCCGAAACGGTGAGAGATCGAGCAAATCTGTAAATGCAGTTCGAAAGAGTATAAAAATACCTAAAAAACAAAAAAAACTTTCAATGGAATCGGTTAAGAATTGTAAAAGTTAGAGCAAAAGCCGACCAAAAAAAAAAAAAAAAATCTCTCGTGTCGGACAAAATGGTCAATATCTCCGAAACGGTAAGAGATCGAGCAAATCTGTAAATGCAGTTCGAAAGAGTATAAAAATACCTAAAAAACAAAAAAACTTTCAATGGAATCGGTTAAAGATTGTAAAAGTTAGAGCAAAAGCCGACCAAAAAAAAAAAAAAATCTCGTGTCGGACAAAATGGTCAATATCTCCGAAACGGTAAGAGATAAAGCAAATCTGAGCAAAAAACCGACCCAAAATTTCTCGTGTCGGACATATTGGTCAATATCTCCGAAACGGTGAGAGATCGAGCAAATCTGTAAATGCAGTTCGAAAGAGTATAAAAATACCTAAAAAACAAAAAAAACTTTCAATGGAATCGGTTAAAGATTGTAAAAGTTAGAGCAAAAGCCGACCATAAAAAAAAAAAAAAAAATAAAATTTCTTGTCGGACAAAATGGTCAATATCTCCGAAACGGTAAGAGATAGAGCAAATCTGAGCAAAAAACCGACCCAAAATCTCTCGTGTCGGACATATTGGTCAATATCTCCGAAACGGTAAGAGATCGTGCAAATCTGTAAATGCAGTTCGAAAGAGTATAAAAATACCTAAAAAACAAAAAAAACTTTCAATGGAATCGGTTAAGAATTGTAAAAGTTAGAGCAAAAGCCGACCAAAAAAAAAAAAAAATTTCGTGTCGGACAAAATGGTCAATATCTCCGAAACGGTAAGAGATAGAGCAAATCTGAGCAAAAAACCGACCCAAAATTTCTCGTGTCGGACATATTGGTCAATATCTCCGAAACGGTGAGAGATCGAGCAAATCTGTAAATGCAGTTCGAAAGAGTATAAAAATACCTAAAAAACAAAAAAACTTTCAATGGAATCGGTTAAAGATTGTAAAAGTTAGAGCAAAAGCCGACCATAAAAAAAAAAAAAAAAAATTTCTTGTCGGACAAAATGGTCAATATCTCCGAAACGGTAAGAGATAGAGCAAATCTGAGCAAAAAACCGACCCAAAATCTCTCGTGTCGGACATATTGGTCAATATCTCCGAAACGGTGAGAGATCGAGCAAATCTGTAAATGCAGTTCGAAAGAGTATAAAAATACCTAAAAAACAAAAAAAACTTTCAATGGAATCGGTTAAAAATTGTAAAAGTTAGAGCAAAAGCCGACCAAAAAAAAAAAAAAAAAAATCTCGTGTCGGACAAAATGGTCAATATCTCCGAAACGGTAAGAGATAAAGCAAATCTGAGCAAAAAACCGACCCAAAATTTCTCGTGTCGGACATATTGGTCAATATCTCCGAAACGGTGAGAGATCGAGCAAATCTGTAAATGCAGTTCGAAAGAGTATAAAAATACCTAAAAAACAAAAAAAACTTTCAATGGAATCGGTTAAAAATTGTAAAAGTTAGAGCAAAAGCCGACCAAAAAAAAAAAAAAAATCTCTCGTGTCGGACAAAATGGTCAATATCTCCGAAACGGTAAGAGATAGAGCAAATCTGAGCAAAAAACCGACCCAAAATTTCTCGTGTCGGACATATTGGTCAATATCTCCGAAACGGTGAGAGATCGAGCAAATCTGTAAATGCAGTTCGAAAGAGTATAAAAATACCTAAAAAACAAAAAAAACTTTCAATGGAATCGGTTAAGAATTGTAAAAGTTAGAGCAAAAGCCGACCATAAAAAAAAAAAAAAAAAATTCTTGTCGGACAAAATGGTCAATATCTCCGAAACGGTAAGAGATAGAGCAAATCTGAGCAAAAAACCGACCCAAAATGGTCAATATCTCCGAAACGGTAAGAGATAGAGCAAATCTGAGCAAAAAACCGACCCAAAATCTCTCGTGTCGGACATATTGGTCAATATCTCCGAAACGGTAAGAGATCGTGCAAATCTGTAAATGCAGTTCGAAAGAGTATAAAAATACCTAAAAAACAAAAAAAACTTTCAATGGAATCGGTTAAGAATTGTAAAAGTTAGAGCAAAAGCCGACCAAAAAAAAAAAAAAATATCGTGTCGGACAAAATGGTCAATATCTCCGAAACGGTAAGAGATAGAGCAAATCTGAGCAAAAAACCGACCCAAAATTTCTCGTGTCGGACATATTGGTCAATATCTCCGAAACGGTGAGAGATCGAGCAAATCTGTAAATGCAGTTCGAAAGAGTATAAAAATACCTAAAAAACAAAAAAACTTTCAATGGAATCGGTTAAAGATTGTAAAAGTTAGAGCAAAAGCCGACCATAAAAAAAAAAAAAAAAAAAATTTCTTGTCGGACAAAATGGTCAATATCTCCGAAACGGTAAGAGATAGAGCAAATCTGAGCAAAAAACCGACCCAAAATCTCTCGTGTCGGACATATTGGTCAATATCTCCGAAACGGTAAGAGATCGAGCAAATCTGTAAATGCAGTTCGAAAGAGTATAAAAATACCTAAAAAACAAAAAAAACTTTCAATGGAATCGGTTAAAGATTGTAAAAGTTAGAGCAAAAGCCGACCAAAAAAAAAAAAAATCTCGTGTCGGACAAAATGGTCAATATCTCCGAAACGGTAAGAGATAAAGCAAATCTGAGCAAAAAACCGACCCAAAATTTCTCGTGTCGGACATATTGGTCAATATCTCCGAAACGGTGAGAGATCGAGCAAATCTGTAAATGCAGTTCGAAAGAGTATAAAAATACCTAAAAAACAAAAAAAACTTTCAATGGAATCGGTTAAGAATTGTAAAAGTTAGAGCAAAAGCCGACAAAAAAAAAAAAAAAAATTTCGTGTCGGACAAAATGGTCAATATCTCCGAAACGGTAAGAGATAGAGCAAATCTGAGCAAAAAACCGACCCAAAATTTCTCGTGTCGGACATATTGGTCAATATCTCCGAAACGGTAAGAGATCGAGCAAATCTGAGCAAAAAACCGACCCAAAATTTCTCGTGTCGGACATATTGGTCAATATCTCCGAAACGGTGAGAGATCGAGCA
>JBAMCL010000366.1:0-21565 GCA_037075165.1 Hirtodrosophila histrioides | reverse complement strand
AAAGATTAGGACACCTTAGACCTATTAATTGTTGCTTTAGATGTTTCATCAAGATCACTAGAAACCCTTGCAACAGTTTCTAATTCTCTAAATTGAGCAAGATCAAGTTTAATACTTTTGGTAACACCTCTTACAGCCCTATATTGAGCTCTTGTTCCAACCCTACTAACCGATAAACCAAAATTTATCGCAGGTAAAATACCTCTAGTAACTAAAACAGATTCTAAATAGATTTGTCCATCAGTAATTGAAATAACATTAGTAGGATATGTAAGCAGATACATCACCTGCTTGGGTTTCAATTATAGGTAAAGCAGTTAATGAACCAAAACCGTATGCTTTATTTAATTTTGCTGCTCTTTCAAGTAATCTAGAGTGAGCATAAAACACATCAGAAGGGTAAGCTTCCCTTGCAGGGGATCTTCTAATAATAATGACATTTCTCTATAAGCATCAGCGTGTTTGGTTAAATCATCATAAACAATTAATGCGTCAAACCCCCTATCTCTAAAAAATTCACCAAGTGTACAACCAGCGTATGGAGCTAAATATCTCATTGCAGCAGAATCAGAAGCTGTTGCAGATACAATAGTTGTAAAACCAATTGCACCTTCTTTTTAAGTCTTTTAGCTAAATGAATTATACTTGATCTTTTTGTCCAATTGCAACATAAATACAAAAAACTCTTTTACCGTCTTTAACATTTCTTTGATTGATTATAGCATCAACAGCAATTGAGGTTTTACCAGTTTGTCTATCACCAATAATTAACTCCCTTTGACCCTTTCCCTACTGGAATTAAAGAATCAATACCTAAAATACCAGTTAATAAAGGCTCATTAACCGGACTTCTAGCATTAATTCCAGGTGCTTTCATTTCTAACTTTCTAGTTCTTTTGGTTTAAATCGTGACCTCCATCAATTCTTGCACCTAAACTATCTAACAACTGTTCCAAGTAAAGTAAAACCTACTGGAAAATTAATAACAGTTCCTGTTCTAAAAACGAAGCTTTTGTAGTTAACGAAGATGCTTTTCCTAATATAACTACACAAACAAAATCTTGTTGTAAAGTTAATACCAAACCTTTAACAAGGGCACCTTTTTCGGTGAAAACAACCAATTCACCAGACATAACTCCTCCCATACCAGAAACAATAGCAATACCATCAGCTAAGCTAATAATTTGACCAGACGATTGTGATTTCATATTTATTTTTTTATTCATATAAACTATTATATAACTCTGTTGTAACCTTTTTAGTAAAAATAAAAAGGATGTGGGTAAACATGTAGAATAATTAGAACCTACCTTCAATTTAAGAACACAGTACATTAATTCACTAATATCAATTTTATCAAATAAAGTTGTGAATTATTGAATTTGCACCATACAATTTCTTTTCTATTAAAATATTCTGATAAGAAATAATCGAAATTTGTAAAAGGTTTTAAAGACTTTAATTTATTATTTTTTGTACTAAAAAACTTAGAAAGAACTCTATCTCTAGTTACAATTAAATTAGCGCAGTCAGTTTCTTTTGCTTTCCACAAATTACTATTTGATTTCAAAATAGAGTTTAGAGGGATACCAAATTTGTTATTCTGCAATGGTGATTTATTCATATATGTGATAGAAAACAAGTATTTACTACTTTTTGTTACAAGCTGATTTTTTGCCAGTTTTGAAAAATAATTTTTTTTTAAAAACCTTTCTAAATAATTAGTAAAATAACGATTGTGACCATCACTTACTATATTCATAAAAAAAGAGGAAAATTTTTGACTTAAAGTTGAAATAAAATTACTATGATTTAAACCATATAAATAAGTGCTAGATGAACATAAAGAAGTATAGTAATTATCATCAAAAATACTACTATTAAGGTTTAAAGTTTTATTTTTAGTTAAACACTCGGAAACAGATACCTCCCCATTAAGATTAATAAATGAAAAACTTTTTTATATCATAATTTTAAAAAACTTCCGTAGCAGGCCATTGTTCTATTTCAGTATTCGGTATTATCACTCATATAAGACTTTAACGCCTTATTGATAACAACGCCCCTTTTAGTTACAATTTTTGAAATTTTATTTTTAAATATTGTTGGAGAAAGTATGTCAGCTAGAGAAGTACTATTTTTTAAATATGCCATATAAGGCCTATCCTCAACTAAATATTTATTATTATAATATTCTTTAAGTTTTTTCATTCCACGAGATTTACCAAAAAGCTTAAACGGTGGGTTTACTTTTGGAACAGAACAGTCTATTTCACGACCATACCTATAAAACCTTCTTAAATCCCTTCGTCTAAATTTAAACCTATAACCAATTTTATGGCTTAAATTCATTATGTAGTTTATAGAACTATCGAATGTTGTCATTTTTACAGAGTATGTTTGGTGTCTATCAGATTTTGGAATTTTTATAGCTCATGATTTTTTTTTGAGACTTCAAAGGAAATTTTTTTTTAAAAATTCTATACCAAAAATTAGGATACCTTCTCTTTGCAAACTGGGCGAATCTTCTATACATAAATTTATGATTTGGAGTTCTCATCCATATTGGATGTTTTCATACATTTTGAAGTTTAGAATAGGATCTTCTATATGTATGTTTTTTATGTAAAGATTTTCATAAAACTTTTCTAAATTTTTTAAAAAAAATAATTTTAGCAATCGATCCTGTTTTAATTCTTTCATCCCACCCTTTTAAAATCTTAGATTTTTTTATAGCTTGTCTAATTTTTTGTAAACGTATATAAGAAGCACTCTTAAATAATTTTTTAGATTTTGTAATAAGAAAACTCATAGAATGAAGTTTATTGTTTGTTTTTTTTATAGAATATTTTTTTTTTAATCTTTTTTAAAACTCGTTTTTTATTTCCAATAGTTTTTTTAAAAAAAATTTAATACCTTTTGTAGAAATAAAAGGTCGTCTTCCAATTAAACATATCTTTTTTGTTTTCAAACTATTATTCACAACAAGAATATTCTTTAAAGCAGACTCAAAAAAGCTTAATCTAACAATTCTTGAATTATTTAAATAGTTAGTTTTTTTATCTTTCTTATTCAAAAGTAAAGAATATTTTATTTTCCAACTCGAACCTCTATTAAATCTGTCATTAAAAATTAAATTAGAAGTATTTAAATAATTTTTAACAACAGAATAACCATTTTTAATGCCATTTAAAAACCCTAAACTACCTTTTGAAGCTACAAAGGCCAATAAAATAGACTTTTTCAATGTTGGATATTTTCTCATAATTGAAATAATCATTTTTTTATTTTTATAACCCATTGTATTTAAAGATTTATTTATATTTTTTATTATTTTAGATTTTAAAAATAAAAAATTTTTATAACCCTTAAACCTTCTCACTCTTGACCTCCTCCTATTAAGGGAGTACTTAAGTTTCTCTTTTTAAAAAAAGGCCTTCGTTTTCACACAAATTGTCTTTTTTTTTTTCCAACCCTCACTTTAACAGATATAGTTCTATTTTTTTAAAAAATTTTTAAAACAGTAAAAAGAAAAGTTTTTAGAAATCTTAGTTTTAACCCTGTTACGAACAAAAGATGAAAGGATATTTTGTCTTTTAGAAAAGTGATTAGATCTAACAAAGTGTCTATTATTTTTTATACACAGGATATTACTAAAAATATTTTTTAAATCATTTACATTAATTTCTTTATCTAAAAAGTTTAACTCTTCGTCTAAATTTCTATATAAACTTAATTTAGGATGAGAAATAATTTTATTAAACGAATTGTTTAATATTGATAAATTATCTGTACTAGAATTAGAATTACATATAATTTGATCGTTCAATTTTTTATAATTTCTAATTGCAAGGTCATAGTCAACAACACTAGATCTTGAATAATTAAAGCTTAATTCTTTTTTTTCAAAAATATATAAATTTAAATAATCGTTTAAAATTTTTTCACATGTAATTTTAAAAGAAGGTGAGAAATTAAAAGATTTAATCAATGTTTTTTTAAAATTATTTGTTCAGAAATATTATGATTAATATTATTAAATGGAATTTGATAAAAACAGAATTTAACAGAACTATTATTAAAATAATTATAGTAAGGGGTTGTTAAGGAATTTTTAAAATAAGTATAGGATTTGCTTGAAAAATAGTTAAAAGAGGTATTTGAATTATTTTCAAAACCATTATTATAATTATTGACCCATAAGTAATCATTTTTCGTGAGTTTGAAAAGGCATAAAGGTCTTATTAGGTGATTTCAATAACGAGTAAGTGTCAATACGTTTAACTTCATTTTTTAATATTGGTTTTAAAAAATTACTGTATTTAAGTTCTTTATTGATTAAAAAACAGTTTGAATTTAACACGTTTGATTCTTTTTTATATTGTTTAGGTTTTTTTTAAAAAATATTTCCTTCTAACCTTGTTAAAATTTTTTTAATCAGAATAGAAAATCTATTTTTATTATTAGGGTAAAAATCGCCACCGCATACGCTGTTTTTACTAAATAAAATTTTAGAGGTATTTTTTTGTTTTACAAATTTTTTAAAAAATTTCCTTTTAGAACCGTTAGAATAAATTTTTCCAAAAACTGGAAGAAGAGGTTTTGCAGTTTCAGTGGTTTTTTGCAAAAATAGTTTCATATTCCAATTTTGAAATTAATTTTATAGTAGTATTTTTATTTTTTTTATCAAGCTCACTATTCAAAAGTGTTAATACACCTTTAGCCTCATTAAACATTTTTAAGTTTTCAAGGTTTAACATTAGAAACAGATGACAAAAATGAAATAATAAAATCAACTAAGGCATCATCTTCAGTAACTTTGTTTGTAGAATCCAATTGATTTGTAATAAGAGTATCACTTTGGAATTTATCAAAATATTGTTTTTCAAAATTATATAATCCATTACTTATAAGATTATTTACAATTTCTTTTACAAAAACAAATTTCTTTGAGTCGGAAAACTCGCTGTTCAAACACAAGTTTAACCTTCTTGATATGTTAGTTATTTCATCATTAAATTTTTTACTATCAGGACAATTAAACAAATAAAATAATCTATTAAGTTTATTATTTAATTTAGAAACATTAGGATTAATTTGAAACAACGAGTGATAAGTCGGTTTATGTCTGTCAACAAAGTTTTCAGCCATAGAGTTAATTTGTTTTTTAGAGTGCCTACCCCTCATTCTTCTTTGTTCTTTTAATTTTCATATAGATTTTTTAGTAAAATATATCTTTGTTTTTCTTTTTTTTTGATCTAAATTTTTGAAAAAAATCTAAGATAAAACTTACCAGTAAAATCAACCGATCTTAAAAATCTTACTGGGCTTAAATAGTAATTATTGGTTTTTCTCAGAAAATTTTTAAAACTTGAAGACGCCGTATAACCAAATAGTTCGTCCTCACCAAGAATTAACGAATTAATATAACCCACCTTAGTTGCCGCCTTACCTGTTTTTATTACAGTATACAAATGATTCTTAACACTTTTTCAATTAGGTAATGTTTTATAGGAATCCAAAATTACATTAGATTCAGATGCTAAACGAGATATTTCATTTTGTTTAAAAAGTAACTTTGGACATCAAACAATCTCTATTGAAATAGCTTTTTCTCTTATCGCAATTATTTCAAGTCTACTAGCATATTCATTTCAGTCGTATTTAGTTTGAGATAATACAGAGGGGGTATTTTCCACTTCAAAAATATCACCACCAAAACTTTCAATATCAGAATAATTTTTGTTAAATTCTGAAAATAAATTTAGTTTTTCAACTTCTCAATATAAATCTACTGGATTACCAAAAACTGAAAAATATGTATCATCAGAACTAACTTCTTGTTCACCTTCAGAACTAAAGTCACGTTCATACTCAAAATAACCCTTCTCAGCTCTAGAATTATCATATTTTTCTAAAAAATAACTTTTTATTTCGACATCACTTTCAGAAAATAATAATGTAAGAATAAACTCATCTTCTGATCGGGTAATATCTATTTCTTCGTGTTTGTTTTTTTTTATTTTTAGACGACCCACCCTTTAAAGGGTTGGAACTGCTTATAGCAGGTAGTCCAGGGCCACTTATATTGCTACAGATTGTTGCATTTTTGCAATTTTCATATAAACTATTAAAAAGTGTACTATAGGGTTTCATTGCATTGTATAGTATAACAGGGGAAGGATATTCTGACACAGAAGATGGGTTGTAAGCAAAATAATCAATCAATGCTGAATAACATTTGTATTTATAACTTGGGTTTGAAGCAAAGCTTTCGTCCGCTAAAGATAATCCGTCTGTTGTATTACTAAAATTAATATCAGGTTTTAAAAAACTATATAAATCAGGCCTGATCAAAGGGTCTCTTAATCAAAATTCACTATTATTAGAAATAATACCTTTAGTATAGCAATCCATAGTGTAATAAGCTTCGTATTCTGTCTTAATTGAATCGGTAGCTGATTCCAACAGCTTTTCATTATTATACACACAGCTTAATGATTTATCAAAAAAGTTTTCGCATAAAGAAGACTCGGGGGTAAATCAATATTTATTTTTATTAAAATTAACATATGATGTTCCATCTTCCAAAGTATTAAGATCAGATACGTCATTAACGCACCTCGGCTTATCGTTTTGTTTTGAAATCAGTCAGATTTTTTAATAAAAAATAGCTATTTCCAAAGTCGTTATTAGTATGTTCGATGTCATTACATTCTAATAGTTTTTTTAATAATTTTTTATTACTTTTTACATCACTAATAGTATTGTTTCTATAAAAATTATTAGAAAATTTATTAAATATTTTAGATGAAGAAATACGAGTACTGTCGATTAAGTCAGATTTTTGTATTAAATGTTTTTTTTTAATAGAATAAGTTTTTTTAAGCTTAATTAGGAAAATAGAACTTTTTACTGAACAAAGCTTAACTACTTTTTCAGAAAGTAAAGGTCGTTTATAAAAATTATTACTAGATCTAGATATTTTAGGATTTTTTTAACAAAAAAACCATAACGATTTGTATAAACATTTTCTTTCACCCTTAATGAAAATATTTTAGGATTTTCAAGAACTTTTATAAAACTTAATGGCATCCTCTTTTGTTTTCATTCAGATTTAATAACTCGTCTTCTCATTTTATGAAGAAGTTTGAACGCTTTTTCTTTTGCGACAGATTTTAAATAAAAGCTATCTGATGTTACTTTAAGCCCACTCTCAACCCTTACAAAGAAGAATTTAAGCAACCTGAAGTTAACATATATAATAATGATTCGTATCTATCCTGTTTTTGTTTTTTAACTGTTAAAAACTTAACAGCAACAGGTTTTAGAAAAATACTTAAACCTCTAAAAGAATTAAAATTTTTGTATGAATTTGATTTAAGTAAATTTAGGTTTTTAAGGTTTAAGGAAAAAATACTGGTTTGTCCAACGTAGTCTGAGATAACAGCAAGTCTTCTCAATACTTTTTTATTAATAGATTTTTTAATATTTTTCTTTCTACTTTTTTGAGAATCAAAACAAGTAAAGTTAACTTTTTTTGCAAACGAAGGATTATCAATTATACTTTTAAAAACAGGTACTATTTTTTTTATTCCATGGGTTTGTTTTAAATTTTTTGAAAAACTAAAGTGATTGTCATCTAAAACCGAAAAATCAGAACTAATAGGATCTAAACTATACAAATTAAAGCTATTGGTTGAACTAATACCTTCAAGGCTTGTTTTAGGTAAATAAAACTTTGTATACAAATGTTTTAATAAACCATGCCTTAAAGATCCAGCCTTCCTACTATTAAACGAAAACCTCAATTGACTGGTTTCTTTTAAAAAGTTTGTTCTAGAAAGATTAAGAGAGTAGTTATTTAGTACCTTATTTTTATTAATATTTAACCCAACACCAGCGTATTCTAATAATTTTTTTTTCTAAGTAAATTTTGTAAATAAAGACTAAAAAATTTTATAAAAAATTTTTTAAAAAAAAATCACTATTACTTTTAATCTCAATGTAATTCCTATAGTGGTCAAAAAGTGAAGGGTTAAATATTATATTCTTTAACATCAACCCCTAATTCTGAATTTGAAGTAATACTTTGGGGACAAGTATACCTATCTTTTGAATAGTAACTTTTGATAATATTTCTATTTAAAGAAAAATCTTCAACGTTTTTTTCAAGAAAAAAAACCTTAGATTATAAGAATCAACAGGTTTAGACATAGTTCAAATTATTTTTTTAAAAAAAGTACAGTACCTTTGATTAAGATTTTGGAGTTTTGCATATGATTTTTCAAGACCGCTAAGACTGTGAATAAATTTTTCATAACTTTTTTCTAAAAAAGAATTTTGTATAAATTTTGTTTTAAAAAATAAATTTTTTTTCACTAACTTAGAAATAACCATAGCTCATGAGTATCTAGAAAAACCGGCATTTGAAAGAAGAAGGGGTTTAGAAAAAATTTTATTATTGGAAAAATTTGAATTTATAATGTATTTTAGAGACATGATGTCCCTTTTAACAGGGTACGAAGAAGAATCTAAATACGAAGCTAACTGCTTTGTACTTTCATCATTATTAAAAAGGAACTTTTAAAAAAAATAATCTAATATATTTCGATACAAATAAAAAACTATAAATATCACTAAAACTTTTAGCATTTTTATTAAAAAGAGTATTAGAAGATTGGAGGTGAGACTCACGGTTTAAACAAACAAGTAAGCTTGAATCGGCCATAGTAAAAAAAGATATTATATTGTAATTTATAAAAATATAATAAAACTAATGAAGTAAAATAGATTCGTTTGTGTAAACAATCGATAAAACAACAAAAACATAGGATTGTAAAAACGCAACAATTACCTCCAACACAGTAACTGCTAAAACAATTAAATTTACAATAAAAGTTAAAAGACCAACAAAAACTATGTCACTAAAGGTTAAAAACACCAATCCAGAAAGAATTTTTATAAGAGCATGTCCAGATAACATATTAGCAAATAACCTAATAGCCATACTAAACAGTCTAGTTATGTATGAAATTAACTCTATAATAACCATAAAAATTAATAAAAAACCGCTAACACCACCTGGTATAAAAAATTTAAAAAATTTTCACTGATGAACTCTTAAACCAAGTAGTAGGTTTCCAAAAAAAGACATACCACTAAGGTTAAGGGTTAAAGCAATATAGCTTGTAGCTGTTAATGAGTAAGGTATCATTCCAATAAGATTGCAAACTAGTAAAAATACAAATAAACTTAATGCATAATTTATAAAAATTGATTTTTTATACGATAAATTATCTAAAATTTGATACATTACAAAGTTTGTTGAAAAAATAATTATAAAAACTAAGATTCATGGTATTTCAAAACCACTAAATTTAGGTAAAATAGTTTCTTTAGTAACAACAGTATACGAATTTTTAATAACATGATTATTGTTGTAAATTGAATAACCTTTTAAAGAATTTATTAAATAAAAAAATATAGCAAATAAAAGAAAAAGATAAATTATTGGTTGTATTTTGTGGTAAAAAAAAATCAGAAAGTTCTAATTAGTGCACCTTCCAAACCTGGAGTGGTGAAAGCTATAATTTCAAATTGTTCAAGAGCTGAAAATAGTGAAATATTTAAATTAAATAAAGATAACATTGTTAATAAACAAAATTTATAAAAAAAATAACAAACAAAAATACAGTATAAAAATAAATAGTAATCAAAAAAAAAAAAAAATTTATAAATTTATATAAATAATTAAAGATATACATAAAATTATTATACATATTGTTTAGATTTACCATTCCCAGATTCGTACTAGTATTAGTTGAACCAATAAATAAACTAATATCTAAAACAATACTATAGAGCATATAAAAAATATTTATAATAAAATAAAAAAACTTTAAAAAGAACTAATATTAAAATATATAAAAAATAAAAATTCTCATATAACTTAAACAAAAATGATTCAAAAATAATAATTAAAATATTTATTTTTATTAAAAAAAAAGAAATAAAGTACTCCCCTAACAAAAGTGAATATTGATTTATATTTGATAAAACAAATCCATACATCATATAAACTATATTAATTGCAATATATAGAAGTTTTCTTATCTTAACAGAAAAAAACTCAGTATTTGTATTAAAATTTGTATCTGATGATATAAAAAGACCATAAGTGGTCTCACTTAGAAGTGAGTTTTCGTTTTTTTGATTATTGGAATTACTTAAAAATCCAAATCAAGAACATTTGTGGTTTTTGTAATTTCACCATTTTGAAACTCATAATTAAAAGGAACTTTATTTGGGTTTGGTATCATTCAATTCCTAAAGGCTAATTTAAAATCATTTTTCAAAAAAAAATCATTGCTATCGCTATTAAAAGATAGAACACTTAATGATATGTTTTTTTTTATATTCGAGCTAAGCTTACCGTTGCTAATTAAACTAAGTCAAAGATCCCTTTTATTTATCTCATTTTTTGGGACGGAGCAGTGAAGTCATCGTCAAATAGTGAGTTTGTAAGTGGCTGATCATCTGAAAACCAATCATCTGAGTTCTCTTCAACATCATCTGTTTCCTCACTTCTACTATTCCAACCTGAAAGTACAGGGCTATAAGGTGTATCATTGTTTAATGCTTTTATAGGTTTTCCTTGACTGTACTCCCCCATGTTAAAAAAAGGTGTGTTTAGTAAATGAAAATTATCCTCGTCGTCACTAAATTTTTGATGAAAAATTCCCTTAGGTTGAGAAAAAATAGATATGCTGGGGTCAATATAGTTAACAGGTATTGTTCCATTTCTAAAAACTGATATGTTTGAGTCTGTATTACCCAATCACCCCTCACTATTGACAACCCACTCTGCTTCAAAAAGTTGAAATCCGCCATCTGTTGGAGCAAAATTAAATTTGTCTTTTGGGGCAAAAGTTTCTTGCATATAAAAATCTTCGTCATCATCTTCTGATTCCTCATCAGACTTATAGTCCTCATCATCTTCGTCGTCGTCATCGTAATCATTTGTATAATAGGAAAATTCAGGAACAGCCGTATCATGTGTGTCATCATCACCAAATAAGCTATCTACAGTTTTCGAAATTACGGTTTTATTTATTTTTGAAAAAGGATCTGGTGGTAGATCCTCAAGTAGGAAGTTTGAAAAATCAGTTAGTAATCCGTCAGAAATTTCATCATTTCTTAATGAAAGGGAGGATCCTGGAACCTCGGCTTGATCTAAATTAGCTAAATAATTACTATTTGCTCAACTCTTTGAACCAAGAACAAAATCAGAAAGGGCTAATCTATTATAACCCATTAAATCAACAGCCTCAGGCTCATACTCATCCCAGTCATCATCATCCATAAAATGAAGATCCCGGTCTCTACTATAGTGCTCTCTCATATGCCACTGCCCTTCACTTTCAAAAGGGCTAAATGGTATGTCTTCCTTAATTCCCAATCCTGACACCAATGAATCAAATTTCTCATACTTAGAATTGGTTAAATATTGATCTGTATTGTTTAATTTCCTTAAGTCACTTTCACTATGCTGTATTGAATTCTTGTAGTCTGATAGAATATTTAAAACAGTAGGATCATTTCCTATTTTTGAAAAGTCTCTACCCCTCAGCCCCCATATAGTTTTTTCAGGAAATCAACCCCTATTTAAAAGCCTATTATCATATATACTTTCACCCTCCTCATAACCAAGTGGGCCAATATCAAGAGAGTTTTCATCATTTTCTAATACTTCGGAGACGGACGTTTCTCAGTCCATATCTTCATCATCAGAACTATTGGATCACATATCCTCATTTACAAATTCAGTTTCAGCGATAGCATCTTCAAGAAGTCTTTGATTTTCAGTTTGTACGTATTTTCCAAACTTTGCACTAAATCGATAATTACTATTATCGTTTTCAAAAATATTAGAAAAAACAAATTTTCCAGCAAGAAACCCCTTACCAAGCAATCCAAAATTTTGAACGATGTCAGATTCTTCATCAATGTCGTCTGTATCCCCATCTTCGTTAAAATCATCATCATCTCAAAAAAATTCCTTAAATGAACCAGATCAAGGATCTAACCAATCTCCATAAAAAGCAGCGATATCAAGATCCTGATCAAAAACATTTTGTTCAATGTATTGAGGTTCACCTAAACCT
Source organism: Hirtodrosophila histrioides (assembly GCA_037075165.1). NCBI lineage: Eukaryota > Metazoa > Arthropoda > Insecta > Diptera > Drosophilidae > Hirtodrosophila > Hirtodrosophila histrioides. The sequence continues at coordinate 9,398 of JBAMCL010000366.1, read as the reverse complement.
GATAAAGTACCACCACCCTCTTCTGAATTTATATTAAAGTCGAGATTGGGATCTAGTCTTCCATATCCTCAATTTGGTGAATTGGTTCTTATATCAGGGCCAAATACCCTTGTTGAAAGATCAATAGATCTTCTGTTAACAAGTGAATTACGATACCCATAGTCTGTATTTCCATACGATAAACTACTCTGGATAAGGCTATTTTTATCTTTAAAAGTGTGAAAAGGATTAATGCTCAGTTTATTAAATTGATTATCTGTCGAATCGTAGTCTGAAAAATCCAAAGGTTTGTGAAATATTGAAAATTGATCAATAATTTTAGTAGGAAATCTACCAAAACTATTATTAATTGTTGTAATATCAACAATACCTTTATTTATTTTTACGTTAATAGGTTTTTCAATATCGGTTTTATTTTCTAAGTAATCGAAGTGGAACGGCATTTTAGGCTCTTCATTTAATATCTTGGTTGCGCTATGTGGCAATGAAGAAATAAAACTTAGTGTTATCTCATTTGGTAAAAAAGTATTATAATTTGTTCCTAAAAGAGACATAGTATTCCTAATCTTACTATATCCTGAATTTTTATAACTTCCATACCCTATAAGTTTTTTTTTGAAAATTTCTTAAAGGTTTTAAATCTACTATTTCTATTAGAAATATTTTCATTTTTAATATTTTTTATAAATTTTCCCTCCTCATCGTAAAACCCATATTCTCTACTAGAACTTAAAAGCTTATTTTTTAAACCGTTTAAAAATGATTTATTGTTTTCAATAATAGAATAAGTATTTGTAATATTACTGAATGTTTTAGGATTTTCAAATTCAAAATAACTATTATTATTTTGATCTACACCTAGGCTAGAGATATTATTAGTAATAGGTATATTTGTTTTAACGAAATTATCTATTAAAAACATTGAGTGTTCAGTATTCATATTTTTATTATTATTGATTGTTTTTTTAAAACCATAGTCGTATTTGGGATTAATCAAAGTATTTTTTAATGAATTTATATATTTTGATGAAATATCTAAATTTTTTAAAAAAGATTTTTGAAATTGTTTCACTATATTTTGAAGTTACATCGGTTTTAAAATTTTTAGAAGAGCGTATTAAAAGATTATCATTATAACTTGATTGTTTCCTTATTGTGTCAACTAAACCTTTTGAAAATGAATTTTTAAAACCACTCTTACTTATATAATTTTTTATAAACATTTTTGATCCCAGAAAATCATATTTTTCTTTGTCTTTTAACTCTAAATTATTATATAAAATATTAAAATTTTCAAGATTATTTATAGTTAGATTATTTTGATATTCTCCGACTTCAGTATTTTCATTATTATTCATAAAAAAATCATAAATCTTGTCTAAAGATCTGTCTTTTTCAAATTTTTTTTGATTAAAAACTTTAATAGACGCACTATCAATACTATTACTTTTTTTTCATCAGTATTCCCAATCAAACTGTAAAAGAAGTATTTAGACATTGCATCTTGCATCGGCATATTATTTAAATTAGAGTTAATATTGCTATTAAAAGCATAAGAATCAAGTATTTTGTTTACATAGTTATTTTTTTTATTAAAAACGATATTGCTTGGTGTTAGATTTTCAAGCTTGTTAGACTTTGAAAAAGTTCCAAACCTTTTTCTAAACTTAAAAGGATTTAAATTTTTTGAAAATTTTTTATATTTTTTTTTATAAATATCATAGTTAATATCAAAATTATTTTTAGTAGTTATACCAATAGGTGAAATAGTTAGATCAATAATATCATCTATATCAGAATCAGAAACAATATCACCTAATGAATTATTACTTGTTTTTATATCATTTGAGTTACTGCCATAATCAAAACTTTCAAATTTTTCATATGTATTATTGACTTTATTAAAATCTACCCCATATTTAAGATTTTTAGAATTCAGGACAGGAATATTTAAAAAGTCAGAATTAAATTTATTGTAATTCAAATCTGTAATTAACTCTGACTCTTCAAAATTTGTAAATGTACTTAAATTTTTATTGTTTTTAAAAAATAGTTCCCTTGCAGAACTTCGTTCATTTTTTAAATCAAATCTTTTTTATTAATAACGGTACCCCTACTATAATATTGGTTATCATATAAAGTTGCTGAATCCTTATTAATTTTTTTAAAAAAATAATCAGGGTCAAATTCACTATAGGTATCAACCTCATCACGATAAAAACTTTCTAACCACTCATACTTTGTTGGTATTGTATCAATAACACTATTTGGTTCGTTTACTTCACGGAAGGGTGCTTCATCGTTGTTTTTATTAAAACCGATCATATTGCTGGTTATGTTTTGAATAAAATAATTAATAGGGAGTGGGTTTGATTTCTTTATTTTATACAAATTCCCAACATTGTTAAAATAGTTATCTTTAGTTGTTATCAATTTTTTCATAAATATTTTTTTTATTTTTTTTCAACCTTAGGAAGATAATAAAAATTTTTTGAATACTTAAAGTTTTTAAAATTCTTTTTAAGTTAAAAAGAGTAAAATTTTCATGGGTTATAATATTAGGGGTTGATCTAATTTTCTTTTCAATCAACGGTCTTTGTGAACCGGTTGCAAAATTATTGGCAACCTTCCTATAGTCTGCATACGGATAAAATTTTTTAGTTTTTTTAAAATTGAATTTTTTTCTTAGTTTAAGTGTTTCATTAATTTTTAAAAATTCATTTCTTTTTTCACTTAGATCAGCTATAACATCCCGGTCAGCGTCTTCACCATTATAGATAAGTTTTTGCAGCTCTGGTTTATATAAATAGTTTTCAAGTCTTCCAGCACTGTAAAGTCTAGAAACGTTATAATTAGAAAAAAGGTTTGAATCGATAGATAGTGAATTTGTAATAGGGTTAGGATATAAGCTTTCTATTGAAGAATACTTAAAAGAGTTATTTGCTCTTAATAGTTTACTATTTCGTTTTTGTGCATAATCTAAAAGAGATTTGTTTAGAACTTTTTTTTACATATTTATTTTTAATAATTTTTGAAGATTTTATTACTTTTGATTCAAAATTATTTTTTATTCACATTATCAATCAATGGGACAGCTATCTTATCTATATATTTCATTTCTTCTGTTGAATTTTTTTCATAAAAATCAGATGAGAAAACACCCCTTAAAGAGTTTACAACAAAACGACGATTTGATTTTACTAAATTTTCAGTTAATCGGGAATTATATCAAAATTTTGAATTTCTATTAGGAGTTTTTGAGTGTTTAAAAATTTTACTGTAAATGTCAGAACTCGAATCAACACTGTTACTGTTTATACTAAAAAATTCTTTATTGTCAAAAAATGGTGCTAATAAACCGCTTGGCTCAGTTTTTGTTTTAAACGTTGATTGATTTATACTATTTTTCAAATTTTTTAAAATATTTTGAAAGCTTTTTATTATTATTTGAAAAATTAATAAGACTAAGGGTCTCTGAAGGATAGTCAACAATATCTAAATTTGATACTATATCAAATTCTTCATTTTTAGTTTTCCAGAGTCTACTGTCAATATAATTGGTACCTCTAATCGGATATTTATTTAAAATTAATGAGTTTTGATTATAAGAGGATTTAAAAATATTTTTATCAAAAGAATAGCTAGTACTTTTATAGGTATCTTTATTCCTATTATTTTTAAATTTTAAATCAGTACTATGTTTTTGCTCTGTATTAAAAAGATTGTAGTTTGCATTTAGTTTTTTACTATCTGAAAAAAGAATCAAAACTAATAAAAAAACTATTTTTATTTTTTAATTTTTTATTAAAATCTTTAAACTCACTGTAGTTTATTTTAGGAAGTGAAAAAATATTTAGGTTTCTTTTTTTTAAATGTTCTTTAGAAAAGCTGCTATATAGGTGTGTAAAAAAATTACCGTCACTGTGATTTGTTTTAACATTGCTTCAATAAAAAAATGAACTATCATTATCGTTAATTTTATTTTTTTTATTATCTTCAAAATTATACAATGCTTTACCCAATACTTCATTTGTATTAGGACTTAAACTCGCTGACCCCTTAAAACTGTAACCAGAGCCGTTATAGTTATTTGAATAATGTAAATTATTAAAGTTTTTTTTAAAAAATAGCATTTTTCGACGCTGTTCGTGTGGATACCGTTTTTTGCTTTTTTTACAGTGCTTAACCTATTATTTATAAAAAAATCATTTTTTTTAAAATTTTTTTCATTAGGCCCATAAAAACTATTTATATTTTTTTGAAAATCAACACCGAAGTCAATACTATTTTGAACCAATAATTTATCTTTACTAATCAGATTAAAGGTATTATCAACACTGGTAGGGTATTCATAAAGAGGTAAATCACTATAATGAATTATATCACCATATTGGTTTTTATCAGTTAGAATTTTACTATTTATCTCAAATAAGTTAGATTTATTTTGAAAATCATCAGTATCTAGATCAATCGAATCACTACCGTATAGAATATTTTTTTGTTTTAGTGAGTAATTACTAAAATCACTAATTTTTCTAACAGATGCTTCAAGCAGATCTGATTTATAAATAGTATGACTTTCATTATTTTTAAATCTTTGAAAATTATGATTCAATGAGTTACTGTCATAAATAGGATTGCTATGGGTGTCCTCTTCACTTTCTTGTTCATAACTAAATCCATTATTTTTTGTAACATTAGTATAGTCAATAGCGTTGTATGTTTTATAGTTAGGAACTGACGCTAATACTGCATTAGTAAAACTATTAGTGCTTGTGGTATTATTTTTTTTAAATTTTTTAAACAATTTATTCTTATTAGAAATATTACTTTCGTGTAATAAAGATTTCGCAACATTATTCAAGTAAAATAGATCAAAGTTCGAAGAATGTTCATTTTTGCTTAGTTGTATTTCAGTTATTTAAATTATTTTTTAAATTATTTTTAAAATTAAAATATGATTTTTTTTTTAAAGAGGACTTTTCAACATTATTAAAATTAAAAAGATTACTTTTATACTTAGGAAAAAATGAAAAAGATTTATAGAATAATTGAATATCAAACCCTCCTTTTTTTTTTATCTGAAAAAAAACTTATTTTTATGCGTTCCTGTTTGAAATAAGTTATAGTTTAACGAATTCTTGTCATAATTACCCGCAAGAGATGAAAATTGAGATGGAGATTTTATATTTGTATAAATATTTTTTTTTTAAAAGCCCCACTACTAATATTTTCTGTAATTTTTTGTTTTTTAAGGAGGTTATTAATACTTGACTCTTTCTTTAGCTTTCTCATCTTTCATATTCTATTTCTCTGTTCAAGGTGCTCCTCACTAGATGGTAGCAACACGTTAAATGTATTATTATAATTTTCAAGAAAGGCAAACTCATTTAAAGAACGTATTCCAGACATTGAATCGAATAAAAGGGCTGGTGTTTCGTATGAAAAATCAGTATCAAAAAGAGAATCCAATTTCAGTATTTTCATCATCAATCTGATTACTAGGTCTGATTACTTTTATTTTTTTTGGTTTTGAAACAGTATTTATAAAACTATCGTTTTTGTTTTTTTAGTAATTTAAAGTCTTTATTTTTAAATTTTTTTGATGTTAAAAAAAAATTTTGTTTATTATTACTTTGATCAATTTTGGTAGTTTTTATACCATTATAAAATGTTTTATAGTTAATTTTTAAAGATTTTCAAAATTTTTTCTTTTCTTTTAATTTAGAATCACCCTTCTCGTTTTTAAAATCTACTAGTTTAAGGTTATGTCGTTTAGTTTTTTTATTATAAATATTAAAATAATCAGTTTCAAAAGATTTTATCATATCACTATCTTTACTTTCAAAATCCCATACCTGGTCACCCCGTCAAAGGACGTTTTTATTTGATAATACAAACCAAGGTGATTTTTTAATAGAAAATATACTATAATTACTTTTATTTATTTTTTTTAACAATAGATTAATCTTGCTTTCATCGGATAATGAAAACCCTGTTCGACTGGTATAAAAAGAAATTGGGGAATTGTTAATAATTGCTAACTCCTTTTCCGTTGTTTTTTTCTGTTGTTTTTAATTCTTCAATATTATCTGTAAAATCCCACTCACCATCCTCTAAAATATCTTCTTCTGAAAGACTATTATTTCTAAACAAAAATTCTAAATTATTAAGAATTTGAGCATTATCACTACTTAAATTAAAAAGTTCTCTTTCCATATACTTATCATTGTTTTTAAAAATCGGATTACCAACTTCTGGAGAGTCAATATAGTTTTGAAAGTCATCTTGGGGAACATAACCACCGTCATTTGATGCAGGTTTTCTTTTTTCAAGAATTGTAGACTTTTTAAAAATTTTAGCAACGCCGTCGTCGTTTCTAATGTCATTTAATGTATTATGGATTCACGAAGGGTCGTAATAATTTTTTCCAACACCGTTAAAACCTATATTAAGGTTTTTACCAAGACTAAACCCCTCATTTATAAACTTATAGAATAGTGCAGTTTTGATATTAATATTCGATCTACTTTCTGACCTATAACCTTTTTTTGGAACTATATCATTTTTAAAGTTGGTATTTTTAATTGCTTTTATTTCTTTATAGTTTAATTTTTCAAAAGGTCTTTAAAAATATAAAAGGTTTTTTTTTTTGAGTTTTTTTACCTACTAAATTACCCCCAACTGACAACTTAGCAATTTCCCCTAAGTGCTTTTTATTTGTTTTTAAAAAGCTATTAGCACTATTAGGTTTTGACAACAAACTAGAATAAAGAATATTGTTTTGAATTCTTTTATTAACAGGAGAGCTAATTTTTCCATTTTTAAGGTATTCAAATGAAAATGAGTTTGTGATAAAATCTCTTTCAGGTAAATTCCCCTCTGTAGAATCCCAGTCATCGTCTATATCCATAACTTCAGTAAACTCGTCATCATCCGCTGAATCAGTCATAGAACCAACAATTGAAAATTCTGGATCTTTTTCAGACATAGGCCAATAATCTAAACCTGTACTTAAAATATCAAAACTTATATCATTGTATGTCGATTCTTGTTCAGCTTCATTTTGTAGTTTGTACAAATTACTATTGTACCTTGAATAATTTTCTGAACCATCAAATTTTAGTACTTCAAACCCATTGTTAAATATATCATAAAACTCTAAATTTTTATTTGCACCACTATGGCCATAATTTAAAACATTCCCAATAACAGTATCAGTTGAAAGATCTATAAATACCTCATCGGTTCAGTCATCACTGTCGTCTAGGTCATCACTTGCAGTATACTTTATAATTAAATTATTATCAAGCTTCTCAATATACCCTTTTTCTGTTTCAAGATCTTGAGAATCAATTTCCTCATCATCATCGTCATCATCACCATTATCTAAAATAGAAATAGCTGGTGTTTCAGAAAATCCTAAAATTCTATTATTTTTTAACATTTCAAACTGATTTTCGTAATTAATATCATCACTATGATAATTATAATAATTATTTTCGAACCTTATAGAACCAAGCTCTACAGTATCTTTTATATTTCCAAGGGGACTGTGATAGGTAAGTTGAGTTAATGGATCAGCTAAAGCATCGGGTCAAGTATCAATAACATTAGATAAAGATCCTATAGAAGATCCTTCGTTTTCATTTATATCCAAACCAATATCAGTTATACTGTCCTTATCTCACGAATCAAGAATAGGGTTACTTTCAATGTAACCACTTGATCTATTTTTTAAAGAATCTAAAGATCTATTTGCAATAAACAAACGCTCTATATTCTTATTTTTAAATGACACAGAATTAAGTGAGCTTAGATTATCAGCAAATAGTAGTGGTTTAGCTCTTATCTCGGAAAGTATTAAAGAATTGTTTCACAACCAAGATTTGTCAAATAAATTCATTATCAGAGCATCATATAAGTTTTCATCTAAATCCTCATCGTCATCGTCAACAAGAAAATCTTCTTCAGAAAAATCCTCTAAATCGTCATCATCCTCGCCTTCATCTAACTCATCTGTAGACCTATTTATCCAGTCTAAACTTCCTGCAACCTCACTTCCATAAGACTCTTCCTCACGGAAGAATTCACGTTGTAAAATATCTTCGCTCATCTCCTTAAAAATATAATTAGACTCACTTTCAATATTATTGTGAATTTGATCAGGTATATCACGACTTGACATCGACACTGAATAGTCCTCTTCCTCGTCATTCTCAAGTTCAAAATTATAATTATAATTTTTATTATAACCAATAGTTTTAAAAACTGTTGAGTGTTCCTTATTCGGTCCACCTAAAAATGATGAGTGTTCCCTATAAAAATGATCACGTTCTCACTCATTGTCTATAAAACTATTGTATCTAAAGTTATCAATTAATTCAGAATCAATTGTTAGTTTTTCAACAAAAGGATCCCTTTCAACTAAAAAGTATAAACCACTTAAATTATCAATAAACTCTTGCCCCCCCCCCCCCCCCCCCCCCCCCCCCCCCCCCCCCCCCCCCCCCCCCCCCCCCCCCCCCCCCCCCCCCCCCCCCCCCCCCCCCCCCCCCCCCCCCCCCCCCCCCCCCCCCCCCCCCCCCCCCCCCCCCCCCCCCCCCCCCCCCCCCCCCCCCCCCCCCCCCCCCCCCCCCCCCCCCCCCCCCCCCCCCCCCCCCCCCCCCCCCCCCCCCCCCCCCCCCCCCCCCCCCCCCCCCCCCCCCCCCCCCCCCCCCCCCCCCCCCCCCCCCCCCCCCCCCCCCCCCCCCCCCCCCCCCCCCCCCCCCCCCCCCCCCCCCCCCCCCCCCCCCCCCCCCCCCCCCCCCCCCCCCCCCCCCCCAAAAAAAAAAAAAAAAAAAAAAAAAAAAAAAAAAAAAAAAAAAAAAAAAAAAAAAAAAAAAAAAGAGAGAGAGAGAGAGAGAGAGAGAGAGAGAGAGAGAGAGAGAGAGAGAGAGAGAGAGAGAGAGAGAGAGAGAGAGAGAGAGAGAGAGAGAGAGAGAGAGAGAGAGAGAGAGAGAGAGAGAGAGAGAGAGAGAGAGAGAGAGAGAGAGAGAGAGAGAGAGAGAGAGAGAGAGAGAGAGAGAGAGAGAGAGAGAGAGAGAGAGAGAGAGAGAGAGAGAGAGAGAGAGAGAGAGAGAGAGAGAGAGAGAGAGAGAGAGAGAGAGAGAGAGAGAGAGAGAGAGAGAGAGAGAGAGAGAGAGAGAGAGAGAGAGAGAGAGAGAGAGAGAGAGAGAGAGAGAGAGAGAGAGAGAGAGAGAGAGAGAGAGAGAGAGAGAGAGAGAGAGAGAGAGAGAGAGAGAGAGAGAGAGAGAGAGAGAGAGAGAGAGAGAGAGAGAGAGAGAGAGAGAGAGAGAGAGAGAGAGAGAGAGAGAGAGAGAGAGAGAGAGAGAGAGAGAGAGAGAGAGAGAGAGAGA